>JANIJG010003261.1:0-20300 GCA_024611175.1 Megaceryle torquata
GTCCAGGTCCCTCTGGATGACATCCCATCCCTCTGGTGTATCAACAGCACCACTCAGCTTGGTGTCATCCACAAACTAGCTGAGTTCTTACTTCCTTGTACAAGAAACAGATACTTAAATTTCTGTCTTCTTGCTGTAATCAGTACTGTGCTGAGAAACTATCAGTAAATTAGCTAAAAATTTCAGGTGAGAAATCTGGTAACATTATCAAAATATCATCATAAAGAATTATATTTACAGATAAAACATTAAACCAAAATTATTTGTAAAATAATATTTATCTGTATATGGGATTACCACAAGAACCATAATGCAGTTCATTTTGAACTAATACTGGGAAAAGAGTATAGGCTTGTAGGTATTATATTACTTTATTGTATAGCACAGTAACATTAATTTGATGCTTAATTATAAATGAATAATACTTTGGTTTTGATATCTTTCCATGGAGTTCATAAGTTTTTGAAGCTTTTAAATTTTTCTTTTTGTAGGCTAACAATAGGCATCAGATAGCTAAGCTATCTTCAGCGTATTCATACAGGTAGACAGTAACTAATCCTCGCCAGGCAGGGTGTGGGGGGTAATTTTGCTACTAAAAATCTCTGCAGTAAGGTGGATTAGGAAGAAGAAAGTAAAATAATGAGGCTGATTTTTAATGACAAGTTTTAAAGGCAGATCTATTTTCTGGTATTTTAAAAATACTACACTTATTTATTTTCATAACATAATTTCTTTTGAGTTCCTTTTGTTTTCACGCTCAGTCATATGGATGAGGCTCCCCTCTGCACCATCCCCTCCCCAGTCCCGCCCCATTTTGAAGCAGTATCCTGTTCTATGAAGAGGTATGGTGTTTAAGTTTAATATGCCTGGACTAGAATCTAAAAGTGAGAAAAGTGTCTGTATTGTTTGGACTGGATTTGGGGAGAGTTAAGCAAGTCCTGATGGAAACACGGCATCCGATATTTATTGTAGTGGGCTGCCTGTGCTTAGACAATAAGGAGGGTGAAGTAAAGCTGACTCCTGAAGACTGGGAACTTCTATCTACAGTAGATCTATGTGTTATTTTGCTGCCAAAAGAAAGTTGAGCCTAGACCTACAAAGCAAACTGTGTCTGCATGTAAAGTTGGTAGTAAGTCTGTGCAATTACATTCTGTCTCTCAGTAGGGCTTGTTATTGTAAGCTTAGAGTTGCAGTGACCGCAGTTATATTGTACTGATGTGCCCTGGAGCTCCAAGGTAGCAAACTCCTGTCCATTTAGAATTCATAGCATAGAATGGTCTCCTGAGGATGTCTCCAAAGTAATTGTTAGCATATATCAGGTTGTTTTGATCAATTTGCCTTCAGATATTGTTAAAAAAGAGAATGCTGACTGGTGTTGATTTTTGGGTTTTTTTTCCAGATGGGAATGTATCCTTGTGTAAAAAATACCCTGATTTTTATAGTACCATTTTAGAAGAGAAGTAGTTTCAGGTATGGCAATCAGAGATTTTTCAATGAGTAAAAAGATAACAGAAACTTAAGGAAAAACAATGAAATGAAAGCAGCAGCCGTGGAAAAAGACAGCTTCTATCCTCAGTTCTGGAGTAAAGCAAACAAAATAAGCAATATTTTAAATTAAATAGAAAATCTTATATCTGTTTTGTCAGCACATTTTTTAACAATTACTGAATTATAGCTTTTGGAAGATAAAGTGGATATCATGCAAAACATCCTTAAATACTTACTGATTTAGCTTCTGTACTGGATGGTACACATCCCTGGGACACTCTTGACATAAATTTTGTGGGGATTCTATGACCCTGTTTGGTTTATATGCTTATTAAAGGCTAAATGGTAGCTGTAATTCTTTATGTAGAGATGCAAAGCTGTATTTTTACCCTTTGTACGTTAACATAAAATACAGGATTTATTTGATGTATAAAGCAGAACAGAATGTCTTTGATTTCTTCTTTCAACTGTACTTCTAAAAGTTTTTACGTTTGTGCTCTGTTAATAGCATAACACCAGCAAGGAATTATTCTGTCTCATAGTATCATCTTATAAGATGCAAAACAATTTATGAATTTTTTTTGAGTTCATAATAAGAAGAAATACAAGTATTGCTTATGGCTCTCTTTAATAACATGTTTTCTAAAACACTAGCTGATTAATTAATCAACCAAATAATTGACTTTTAAAGCTAAAATGACAGCATTTAATGGACATACTTATTTTATCTGAGAAATAAATTATTTGAAAAATCTCACATGGAAATAATCGTTTACCTATTTACCTGGAGTCACATTCCTTTTTACTTCAAGTCAGTCTTAGGATGATATTTGACAAGACATTCTTCTTGCATCTTGGAGAAAATTGTACAGGAAGCAAGTATTAAATTTCAGGTTATTTCAATACTAAATGCTTTGGGTGCACTGGGATGTATTTGCTTTACATAGAAATATTTTTTCTTCTGTTATTAATTTCACCAATAGTTTATACCAAAGGAAAAAAAGAGAAAAAAAGAAAAAAGGAGAGGGTCCCCAAAAAATTAAGGTTGGTGCATAAATACCAATTGTTATGACATGGTCTTATTTTGAGCATCTAAATCTGCATTAGAAACAGAATTTGCAATGAAATCTACTAGATGCACAGCTTCTTCAGCATTTAAGAACTGGCAAAAATGTAGTTAATACAGTGATATATATATACTATATGTTCTGTTGTAATTCAGGTAGGGTTTTTTATTATTATTATTAAATATCAGGAATGTTCTAATCTATTTATATACTTTAAATATTTATATTAATGTTTGGTCTCTTCGAAAGGTTGGAGCATTGTGGTTGGTCTCCTGAAAATATCATAAACATCTCTCCAAAGGTCAACATGTCATGTTTATTCTTTTCATATACCGAGTTTCTGTATGTGTGTTCAGTTAAGGGCCAGTTCTCTCTCTCTTTTTTTTTTTTTCACCCAAACTTACCAGTGCTTTTTTTGCAGCATAGATATTCTATTTATGATCAAAACATCAATGAAAAATATCAGGTGAACTGAACCCATTATGTTGGTTTCCTGCATCTAATTTCTCCAAGAGAATGGAACAGGGGAAGGAAGTACAACTAGAGAGACAAGCCTTTCACCAAAGTAACTGGTTTATTCTAGCAGTGGATAGGAAAAAAAACCCAGCATGTCATGGACCTAGCTTTATACCAGCCAGATTCTCTGAGGTCATCTTAGGAATATTGTTGCTAGTTGTATGTTGAAAGTTCCAAGATAGGACAGGAAATTAAAAGCAAAACACACTTTTGATTGAGTGCTCAAGAATAATTAAATCAGTCAATTCTTAAAACCTCCTTTTTAATGGATTTTTGATTTATTAGTAAAAGTTTGATTTATTAGTAATATGTTTTTGCAAAGGCATGATCAGCTTAGCTGAGGGGCTCAGCTGTGCCCTGTGGTGGGTCTGTACAGCTGTCTGTGCCACAGGGCAGCCCCCTCAGCCTCTTCTCACAGAGGCTGCCCCTGCAACCTCCTGCTGCCACGGACACTCAATATACCACTTCAAACTGTCTTGTGTGTACTCTTTCCATAACATTTGCCTGTATTAGAATTTGGCTGTTATTCTGTAGTTGCTACTGCATCTTTCTGTGGCATTTTATAAGATTTTTAGTTTGTGTCATATCTGACTTTCACATACATTATTTTTAACGTATTCTACACATTTGTTCCAAATACTATCTGGGCTTTTCCAAAATATTTTTTAAGTTACTGAGGTCACAAAGAGAGATTTTATTCTCTTTAACCCACATGGATTTCTAAAATTGTAATCTTAACAAAATTTTAAGGACAGGCTTGCAGTTTTGTGACTCAGTCACTGCTGCCTTTCTGTCAGACCCATAACCAAGAAGGTAGCTGAACTGCAGTCTTGCAGAAAAGACACTTAAAGGCAGCATTAATACATGTGAGAAGTTTCCCCATTAGAAAGTAGTGCAAAAGGTAAATGGTGTTAAAAATATGCTGAAGATTATTTATTTATCAATTTCTAACAAGAGTATTAACTCTGTAAGCCTTCTTAGGTGCGAAGAGTAGACACTACAAACTATTAGCACTCTGCTTTTACTATGGAAAATACATTCTCTTTTGCTAATTTGCTAATTCTTAAATTATAAACCTGTGTTATGGTTTGTTTTGTTTCTTTTTTTTTTTTTTTAATTTTATTTGGTAATGTTACTCCATGCATGTTTCAATAGATAAAGATGGAAAAGTTCAATGTATGATAAGGTTGCTCTTCTATCAATTCAGCAAGTAACATTCCCATATTAGTTAATGCTAGGCTGTAATGCATGCCATGTTAATCATATCTTTGCATAGCTGAAAATATTACCTTTTTAACATTTAAAATGTATTTCTGACTTCTAACATTCTTATTTCTCACATGGAGAAGGAAGACTTGTGGCTCACCAAACATAACAAATGAGTCTTGTCATAAGATTGTGTACAACAAGGCAAGATTGAACAGAGCTAGGTTAAGGCCTAGCCTCAAAGAAAGAAGATAACAAAAATGACATTATTAATCATGGATGATTGTTTTTAAGTGTCAGATTTCTGTTCTGTTGTGTTGGTTTGTTTTTGTTTTGTTTTGTTGGGGGTTTTGTTTGTTTGTTTGTTTTTAAAGTACTATAATGCAATTTGTGTAGAAACTTAAAAGAATCTCAAAACCTTAATTTAAAAAAAAGTCCTGTGTCTGAATTAAATTGGTATTAAAATTATTAAACTAAGCCAACATAAATTTCTAATTTTTTGTCATAATATCAATTAAATTTAGTGAATTTATTTAATTCCTATGTCTATAGTAAAATATTGTGTAACTACTCTGTTAAACAGATCGAGTCTCAGAGTGGGAAATTCTGCTTTCAGTGTGGGTAATAGAGTTTTTACAGGAAGACTAATACTTATAAAAACTGTTAAGATTACAAGTAATGATAAATGCAATGTTATTTACTGAAAGTCTATATTAAAACCAACAGATCTGTGATTCTTAGATCCATAACAACTTTCTTTCAAATAAAAATTTAATATCTTGGAGATACAAATTCAAGATGAATATATTGAAAATCTGAAATTCATGCCTAAAATAACTAGAAATTTCTTTTAATTAATTAGGCTTAGAATCTTCTTTAAGATTTATTATCATGAAAAAATCCTAGTGCTTGTTTCCAGACATGTCTGTACATCAAGTCTGAATAACATCCTTTCATCCATATAAAGATGTGTTGCAGACAACATGTTCTGTGTTATTCTTGGACTGTGTTTTGTTCACCCACGAGCTTAGCCTTCATTGTACACAATTATTCTTGCTGACACAAACCTAGGCCAGGGTGCATCAGAGGCTAACCAAATTTACCCAATTTAGTCAAAGTGATTTGATTTAACTAGCAGTTGTTACCTTTCTGTCCTTTCTCTTGACAGGCAGATTTAGAACCTTATAAAATACGCAGGCTGAAAGCCAAGCTGACCTACACTATGCTGGATCACCCTGTGAAAACCCTAACAAAACAGACAAATTAGCATTTCATGGTCAAAATGGTCAGCTCTGGAATGTCTTGAAGGGACAGACTTTAAATAAGCATGGTCTTTCCTACACTTAATATATACGACTTAACTTCACAGAAATTTCTTTTTCAGGGATGCTGATCAGAATGCAACCAACAGAATGCATATCTGATAAGTTTTAAAAACAAATTTCAAAGCAGACACAGTTAAAATATTACAATCAAAAGAAGAAAATGTAGTCCCAAAACAATAATTGTTAGCAAGTTGCACTTTAACTATTCAATAGTTCAATTGGCTTATGATGGCACCTGTAAGCAACTAATGGGAAAACTGGCAAATGAAACTTTGATTCACCAATGACCATGGCATATCAGATGTGATCTGTGATCTGAAGGATGCTACTAAGAACTTTGGAAGCTCCTTGGGCCTCAAGAAGAAGAAAATTAAATCATGGTAAATACAATGACTTTCAGAACATCTAGATTTCCTATATATGAGGAAAAAAAAGAACAAAAGCCTACCTGAAATTAAACTAATTATTCAGATTTACAAGTGAAAAACAGATTAACGATTTAGATTAGGTATATTAAATAAACCAGTGCAAATAGAATAAAAGATGTACTAATGAAATTGACTAAAGAGAAATTATAGAGATTGGTCAGGCCTTAAATAAACCAAAACTTTAAAACAAACAAAAAATCACACCTCCTCTGCCTCAACCCCTAAAAAAAATTTGTCTAGCATCAGGTAAGAGAGTTTTTTTCATTAATTCACAGTATCTATATGTTTAAGAGAACAGCAGCTGTTTAGCATTAGAGTGCATTTGCTCCCTTTACCCTTACATGGAATTCCCCTTTAATTTCTTTTTTACATTCTCATTTAAAAAAGCCTGTAACACGTTTTCAAGAAATGTAGTCACATGTGAAATACTACTTAGTGCATGTTCTACTTCTGAAAAAAAGAAAAAAACCAAAAAAAACCTCCACCACAAACTAAAAAAATCAGAAGCATATCTATTCTCCTACCCTTGAAAATATTATACTTTTAATGCAAATGTAATACTCTCTTTGTCTTGCAAGAAGTGTGAATTATTGTGAAAAATTAACCTGACATGAGACTTATTAAAAAACCCCCTTCTATTTAAGCATTATTAGGATCCTTTTCAAAAGGATCAGTTTCACCCTTAATAACTTACTAGTTATTCTCCTGTACTGATGCTTGCCATTTCCTCTTGTAGGCTATCTGGAAGGGGACATTCAAAAATGATAACCTGCATTTATTGTAGATAAATACAGGACTTTTGCAGATTTCTGAGTATTCAAGCTTCTGGTAGGGTTTTATAATTTGTTCAGGACAATGTTCATATGAAAGCCAGAATAAAGGTTTAGTGTCTACTGCTAATCTCATAAAAGCAAACTGTTGGTTTTATTTTGTTTTTCTTCATTATTGCAAAAGTTAAAAAGCACAGGAGAATCTGCTGTGAGGGAAAGTTAGAAGAACGTTAGCAACTGATATTAAATTAATGCATAAATACATATATACTACTAGTTTAAACTTACTTCACAATAGTTTTATCATCATATCAGAAAGCTGTTGTAGTCAATAGACATCTGTAGCACAGATGCACAAAATATATGATGCAAAAAGCCAACAAAACAGTCAAACATGAAGATGCCATATTCATTTTTTATTTGATGATTTTCAGGAAAATGGAAACTGCACAAAGAGGAACAGCTTGGAGTTTTCAGACACATAGCTATGTGAAACTTCATAAACACTAGTAAAATTGTCAAAACAGATAAAGCAAAACTTAACTTAAAATATTTCCCATAAGCATTTTTTTTCCTGTGAGAGGTCCAGTGAATACAGAGCCAGAACTATTTTCAATGGCTGTGGACAGTTTTCACAATATATCTGTAGCAGCTTTTGATAGCATTCTAAACTACACACCTGAAGTTCAAGACTAAAAGTAGTGTAAAAGAACAAGAATGGGAAAGATAGGATTATTAATATCTAACATTGTGATCTAATTTGTTGTTATATGTGAGAATACTGACAATCACACAGCTAATTTTACTGACTCTATTTGAAAATATAGTGGAGGACTTGGATTCTTTTAGCCTTATGATATGGGTAATGATGAAAATTTCTATCATTTGATATCTCTTTTGTTGTAATATACTTAGTAATTTCTTTCAAGAAAATAAACCTATAAAGTTACAAAACTCTGGGGTATTCCATACTAGGGGAAAATTATTTACTTCTATATAGTGAATAGTTCTAGAAATGTCCTGTATCCAAACTGTAATGTTTCATGAGTTTAAAATATTTTCAAACAACATATATTAAGGTATCTTAGGATAGAGACTGTATGTTGACTGGGCAATATGACTTTGTTGTGAAAAACACTATTGTAAAGTATGCAGCTATGCAACAGTAGCCCTGATTCACTTGAGTGACAAATGTCTGATTCTGCATTTATTCACTGGAATAGACAAATTTGTAATTTTGATCTAAGTTTATAGTTAATTAAATACATGGAATTAGCTCTGTGGAAAGTGAAATGAGACTAAGTGTTACAGACTCATTTTCAATGAAATAGTCTCAAATTCATCACAAATACATCATAACCAGTATCACAATGTCAGGGGAAAAAAAAGCTAATATTGTCAAGTGAAAGTAGTTTTCAGCCTTCCTGTAGTTATCTTTATTAGACTATTTAATTATCCTTGTACCTAAAGAATTGGATTTCATCCTGTAAATTGTTACAAAACCTCACTGATGTTAGTCAAGTCACTCAAGGCATTTTTAATTGTGTAGTCTTCAATTTCTTGTTTGTTTCTTAGGATTTAATTTATAATTTGATTTATTGAAGTAATAAGAAAACAAGCTCTTAAGTTCCTGCAGAAATTCTGTATGTATTGAAACTGAAAACTGCCAAAGTTTGCATCTGAAACCCATTGCTTAGAGCTGTAACTTTAAATCATTTTTTTTAAATCAATGATAGGAAATCTTCCATGTTATAATCACAATTAGCGTCCCACCACCCTCCCCCCCCAAAAATACGAATGAAAGTGCAGTTGGTTGGTTGGGTTTTGTTTGTTTTCTTCTTTCCCTACTGCATTAAAATGTATGTAGCCTGGAGCATGAAATCACATTAACTCTGTGTGTTTTCTTAATTATAATCCTGACTGGAAACAGAAAAAAGTTCACTATCTTCTTCTAAGTAGTAAATGTGAGGAAATTGCCAGAAAAAGATATTAAAAAGGTCTTTTCATGGGACTTCTGTTGTCTCTGAGTTTCTGGGTTTTGGGGTTTTGTTTGTTTGTTTGGTTTTGTTTGTTTGGTTGGTTTTGTTTAGGTTTTTGTTTTGTTTTGGATTTTTGTTGTTGGTGGTGGTTGTTTTAGTTTCCATTAAGAAAAAAGCAAAACAAACAACAACAAAAGAAACCCCAGCAGATTTAGGGAGACTGTGTTCTGAAACTTTCAACTCACACACCTAAGTGTGGAATTTCTTTCATTTTATATTCCAGAATCCAGGATTTAACATGTGACTACACATAACTAAGCTAAAAGAGAAGATTCCTATGCCCACAACCTATAACTGAAATCATGTCTAAATGAGCCTAGTGAAGTGTCTGCCTGAAGTCGTCTGTGGCGCAGCAGGAGCTTGAAATTTGGAGAAAATACTTAGTAAATAATAGGGAAACCTGTTATATTTTTTAAATCTATTTTAATAAATTGATGTAATCACTTAAGGATGGCCATCCAAACTCTGCATCTACAGTCTATCAATAGATACTTCTTGTGTCTGGGGTTTTTTTTAGCTAGTAATATCTGAACTTTTAATTGAAAACTATTTGTATCCTGGAGCTACAAAATGGCCACTGGACTGCTCCACAATAAATTTTTACAGTTGCCCACCTTATTTATTGTAAATTGTTAGAAATAATTGTCATTCATTGTCTCTGTAACATCACAATTCTCTGAAAGCAGGATATTCAACAAATTCCCTTAATCAGTTTTTCCATGCTGAGTGAGAAAAATGCAGTGCAGGTATTTGATCACCTCTGCTTACATCAACATTCTGTCCTTAAAATAATTGGAATGTAAAGAAAAATGGACTGAGTCTGAATTTTGATCTGTTCATTACCAAGAACTTTCTGTTAAGCACATGAATTTTGATTGACTATAACAGCGTGTCCAGCAGGAGTATAGAAATGATTGTGCCCTATACTTGGCACTGGTGAGGCCGCAGCTTGGGTACTGTGTTCAGTTTTGTGTGCTGCAGCATAAAAAAGACATTGAGGTGCTGGAGCAAGTTCAGAGAAGGGCAACAAAGCTAGAAAAGGGTCTGGAAAAGATGTCTTATGAGGAGCACCTGAGGGACCCAGGGTTCTTTAGTCTAGAGAAGAGGAGGCTGAGAGGAGACCTTATTGCTCTCTACAACTACCTGAAGGAAGGTTGCAGTGATGTGGATGTTGGTCTCTTCTCCCAGGTAACTAGTGCTAGGACAAGAATATGCCTAAGTTGCATCAGAGGAGGTTTAGGTTGAATATTAGGAAGAATATTTTTGAGAGAGTGGTGAGGCAGTGGAACAGGCTGCCCTGGGAGGTGGTGGAATCACCATCCCTGGAGATGTTTAAAAAACATCTAGATGTGGCACTTCAGGACACGGTTTAGTGGTCCTCATAACATTTAGTAGATGGTTGGACTCGATGATCTTGAAGGTCATTTTCAACTTAATGATTCTATGATTCTAAGTATTTCCTTCCAAGGGAAGTATAAAAGACAGATATGTTGCAGTGCTCTGTCTTTAATTTGGATTATTCTTCCAAAAAGGTTTCAAATAAAAATGTTCTTCCCTTCCAACATGTTTTCAGGCTACATATTGAAATATCATTAGTCTCAACCAATGATAGGATAAAGGCTAACAGGTGCAAGCTGGAACATAGGAGGTTCCACATAAATATGAGAAAAAACTTCACGGTGAGGGTAACAGAACACTGGAACAGGCTGCCCAGAAAAGTTATGGGATCTCCTTCTCTGGAGGCATTCAAAACCCTCCTGGATGCATTCCTGTCCCTAACATTCTGTGATGTGTGTCTGCTTGCAATCAAATTTTTTTTCAAGAGTTTATAGTTTTTTTCTTTTACCAAATTTCTTAAGTACCTATGGACCAAAAAATTGCATTTGTTTCCTTGATGCACCTTAGTGTTTATGGACATTATAGACTACATAATTAATTAAAAACAAAACAAAACAAAACCAAAACCAACCAAGCAAACAAAAAAACTCAAACAACTAAGAAATCTAAGTCTTTAGATTTTTTTTTTTTTACCAGAACTAAAAAGTATATATGCTCTCTTTTACTGAAACTGAAAAAAGATGCAGACTCAATTATTTTTTCTACAATAGAACCTCCTCACTTTAGCTATACAATCAAAACCAGATCCCTCTTGTGTCACTTCAAAACATTTTGAATGCTCTTTTTAGGATTTAATAGTCCAAAATTGAAGATTTCCAGTCATTTACAGTGTTTTCAGCTAAGTAAAGATTCTATTGCCTGGTGCCATGCCTACTTCCATTTATGGGGACTTTTTTGAGCAGTCAAACACTGCTGAGTAATACAAGAAATTGGAACACTGATTCACAAAGTAGAGTGAGCTTTTTATTTCAGACCTATGAATGTGAGTTGATGCCATGCATATGAGAAAGATTAAAGGTTGGGTATGTCAGACAGGGTAAGTCATGTCAAGGTGGTAATCCTGTATAATTTATGAGAAAATGTTCAAGACAGGTTTTTGTGTGTATGCATAAACAAGTAGTTAGTTTAATCTATCAAAACAATTGTATTCCCATTCATCAGTGAACATACACCTAGCACTACCCAGTGAACATACACAATGAACATACACCTAGCACTGCTCTACAGCATAGGTCTGGTGATCATGATTTTAAGTACCTACATCTTTCATTGCTGTAGTAGTGTTGGCAAAAGCCTCTTCTATAATGCAGTTAATATAAAGAGGTTGTATAAAAAGTGGTTTGAATTACATGAGAAAAAATGCTTCTCTTAAAACCCCAAAACTTGTTGATGGAACAAGTTAAGCCACAGGATAGGCAAAATGTTACAGTCAACAGTCCTGTTCAAAAAAACTAAAGGAACAACAACAAAAAAGTTTTTTTAGGTGAACAACAGCTGTATGTTTTTCTATTTTGCTTTATGAAGGAGACATTAAAGTAGAGCCTTCACATCTTGAATTCATCCTTTTTTCTCCTTGGCTGGTAAGACCTTGATGACACAAGAATAATAATGAAATATGATTTAATACCTCAAGTTGTCCATATATAGGATTTCTTATGTAGTCAGTATAGAAATATCAGCGTTTCTATTTAGCTAGTGGCTATTTTACCTAAATCATTTGATTCCTCTCCTTTTCTCTCTTTTTTTTTTTTAATTCTATATCAAAATTACCTTTTGTATTTTGGTGCAGAGTCTGTGTTTAATCTTCAGCTTACCTCCTAGATAACCATCTTTTCTTTGATAAGGGAAATACCTATGTGTGAATTTTAAAAAAAACAAAACCAGCCAAGCAGGCCAGATTGTTATTTAGAGTGGTCCTCACTTTAACATACATTCAGAGACGTCATAGAGAGAAATGGATAGTTCTGAAACATTTGAATCCTCTTTGTTATGTTTTGTAGTTGTGACTTCTTCTACCCCCAGTTCCCAATATTAGATAGTGTACGATGTTTTTTTGTTGATATGTCACAGGTCACATCAACCATCTCATGCTGTAGCTGCTTATGAATCATCTAGATTTTCATGATCTACAATCAGTCTCAGGCACAATGTCATGTAGGGTAATATGTAGATATTGTAGTCCATGACAAAGGGGTCAGATGCCAGTGTACCTTTAGAGTGCTAAGGCACACTGTTATCTGTCTTACCCATTTTCCAGCCTCACTATGTCATCAGAGAAGTATTTGGCTTCCACTGTTATGGCTTGACTGCAACTCATCATTCTCCTTTCCCTTGCATTGCTTGGGGAAAGGGGAGGAGGTAGAATAGTTGGGAATGAAGAAGTGGAGTATGGGATGAAGAGTGGGTGGGGGAAAAGTGTTGGAGTTCTTGCCTTTGTTTCTAACCATTCTAGTCTGGTTTTAATAAAATTAAAATAAATTAAACTTATTTTCACCAAGTTGAGTCTGGTTTGCCCATGATGGTTATTAATAAGTGATGTCCCTGTCTTTATCCTGACTCATTTGTTTTTACATCTAATTTTGTTCCCCTGTGCTGATAAGATGGGGAAATGAGAGAGCAGATGGGTAGATGTCTGGAAGCAGGACAAGTTCAACTCACCAGCAGTACTTATATATACTGCCAAGCTGGTACCATCTGTAATGTGCACACTGTCCCAGTCCCATAGTTGTCTTGTTGGGAAATACTTGACTCCCTGTTTGCCTGCACATCTAGTTGTCTTTCCAAAATAAATGTAACTACATGAAGTGGAGGATGTGTACCTATAATTTCTTCCAGATGTGCATATAAAAATGGTAGATTGCAAACACAGAAGACAACGCTCAGGGCGCCTGGTGTAGCTCTACTCTTCAAAACAGACATAGCCACTGAGATCTGTGATTACATGTCTGATGTTCCTAATTACCTAAAATAGGAAATATATGTTTCTCTTCACTATTGTGATGTTTAATTTCAAAAAGGGGAACAACATGAAACTACTTTTTCTCATTACTGAGGTGCTAGCAGGAATAACTGCAAGAATGAAACTTTTTTTATAAGAAGTCTATGTTCACTGTCTCCTCTAATACAGAAGTCTGAAGCATAAAATGAAATTTTAAGGAGGCAGATTCAGAAAAAAAGCAAAGAAAGGTGATCCATCACATGAAGTGTGAGGCTGCAAAACAGCTTGAGGTATTACCATAGGCTTACCATCCTGTAATATACAATAGGATACTGTGAATACAAAAGTTTGCATATAGTCAGAAATATACTGGATAAATAAAACTGTCTCAAGGACTATTAAATGCACAAATACAACCTCTGACTTGGAAAATCTCTGAACTGCAACCTATTAGGGACTGGGAAAACATTCTGGAAAAGAATCCAGCATGGGTTTTTGTTATTCCATAGGTAACCTTGGCATTTTTCCAAGGCCACTACCAGACAATGGACAAGCATACTCAACTAAGTACATCTTTGGTCTCACCTAATTTAGCCCCTATTATGTTTCTCCTATTATACCAGAGAAAGTTCTCCATGTTATCACCTTCATGTAAATTTTTTGCACAGGAATAAAATATTAAAATGGACATTGCTGAACAAAAAATATACAGAGATACAAATTCAGAAGCAGGAAGACATCACTGATGTTTTTTGTCACCATGCAAACATGATGTGCTGCACAATTCAGTAAGCTCTTCTAATAAGTGGAGTAAGATCAAACCAAGAGTCACAAAGTATTCCGACAAATATTTTAGCCACAAAAGGTGTATTTTCTTTCTTTCTCTCCATTCTGTCTCATGGTATGGACCAGTATAATTTAAATATTCCATATAAAGTTGATAATTTCCAAAAGGAAAAGGGATTCCTTCCAAGAACACAAAGTATCTGGTGATTTAAAGATGATTCTTCAGTTATTTACCATAATCTCCAGTGAGATCTGCTTGTTGCAGAAGTGTGTGTGATTGCTGTGTGTGTGTATGTGTAAAAGAGGGTGTGAACTCTCAACTAATAAATTGTTCTCTACTTTCTTCTTTCAGTAGTTTTCACCTAGTTTCTGTCACCTCAGTTAACAGTTTCACCTCTATCAAAACCATCTGATTATATTGATTACAATTCATCAAAAACCATATCTGAGTGAGGATGATTATATAGTATTTTCAGATGTAGTATCATTGCTTTGTCCAATGTACAAGTGGTTGTAATTGACATGTTATAATTATGCTATTTTTAGCACTTTTTTGAGATAGCTGAGATTGTTAATATCTATTGTTGAAGAAGGGTTGCAGAGGATGTGATTTACTTTCTCTTTGCTAATGATTTGATATTCATTTACACATAAGAACTTGTACAATAGATTAGAAGAACACCCATCTCATATTGTTTTCTATTTTTTATGTTGTTTTTGTTTGTTTGTTTGTTTGTTTTTCTCCCTACATTTCCAGGGAAATACTGTTGATTGTTTGCTTAAATGGATTCTGAACAATTGTTTGATTTGTATGCTCTCGCAATTTTGTAATTTACTCTGGTCTCAAATACTTTCTTTTTAGCTGTCATTACAAAACAATTTTATCTAAATACTCATTTCATTAACCATCAAAAAATTAATTTTAAGCCATTATCCTTCAATACTCAGTCATCACAAAATATATACAAATTTGGCCTCAACTCTTTCTTTTTATATAGTTAAACCATAGAAAGCAACATAGCAGTTCCAGTGAATGGAATGCATTGATGCAGCAGACTGCAGAGGTGGATAGTTATCTGCAAGTTCAAAAAAGGGAGTAGACAAATTCATAGACAGAAGATCTAATAGATAAAAAAGGAGGTTTGCCCAATTCATCTATTGTGCACTGTCTGGGGAGGGAGCAGAGATGGGAGTGTTAATGAGTGGAACAGAGCTCGGTTAGTGGACAGGATTGCATGTTCTTCCTAAAGACTATCTGCTACCACCACAGGCAGAAAAACAGGCAAGATGTACATTACTTTTGACACAATATGGCATCTTTTATAGTGCTTTGCGTAGTTCTTCCCATGCCATACGGTTACAAATGATAATCATACAGACTGTAGTGCAATCAATGAGTTGATCTATTGACTAAATTGTCCAGCTTGTTTCAGGGCTCATTAAACAACAAGCCGTTTCTTACATAAAAATGAAACCATAGTTTACATTATCTCCATTGTAATAGGTGAAATATTCTTTGTAATATGTATAGGAAATAACAATATACTTACTCGAATTACGATGGGAAATTTCTCACTTTTACATCATGTTACTCCATATATTTCTTTCCAAATTGAAATTAAAATACTACAGAAGTGCAGTTTAGGAGACTTACTAAGGTGCTTCTAACACTATTACACACAGAGGAAGAAAACTGAATTAAAAAAAAAAAATTCTGTTTAATTTGCTGAAATACTTCAGTTAAAATTTAAATAAAAATGAACATTTATTTACTGTTACTAAGCACCATAAACTCATATAAGTTTTGCTGAGAAACATACAGGAAATAGAGAAATAATGTGTATGTATATATGTACAACAGTGTGAATAAGATCAAGCTTTTTTAATTGGGATTTTGCAACCTCAAAAAAATGATAACATTGATGATAACCTTGTGCAAGTTCAATTTTAATGTAGAAGATTTTTAACTGCCTGAGGGTGTTTTTAAAGTTTGAATAAAATTATGTTGCATTGGGTAGATTTAATGTAAGTATATCTATTTTTAGGAACACTATTTAGCTTTTTTTTCAAAATTATTTGTTAATGTAAACATTACCTTAAAAATGTAATAAAATGTTTGCAAAGTGTTTAATTTGAAAAATACTAATATTGCTTTTACTCGGGTAGTACAATGCTGTGATGTTGAGAGATTGTTGAGTATTACAGGTAATTTGCAAATGGAGTTAAAATTGAATTTATTGCAGATTAAATGTGCTGTTTCATTGTAACATCTATTTTTTGTTCTCTTGCGAAAGTATAAGTGCTATGGATATGCTAGAATAATAGCACAAACATAAAACATGAATTACTGAAATCAAGAAAAACATACCACACACTCAAAAAAATTAAATGTTCAGTAAATTTGATATAGGTCACAGGTATATCATCTTTTGAAACACATTCATAAATTATCCATCACATGAGATGGTCTTCCTCTTGAATCAGATATGTTGTACTTGAATCAATTATATTTCTTACTGAAACATATGTGCTGGCTATCAGATCATATACTATGTGCATCATCTGCTCAAACCTGCAAATAAGAAAGATTTTATATGGAGACAGCTAGCAAAACAAAGTAATTTCTTATCAAATTAGAAATGTCATTTCTTGAAACAGGTTCTTCACATTTTTGTTACAGACATATTGGCTATTCTATATATGCTGTATCTGATATTAGATATATTGCTTATTGAAAAAGATGGCTTTCTCTTTGCTATAAATATTTTGTCTTGTTAAACACAACAAAGAATACACTATAATTCTGACTAAATATATGTTGTCTTGTTTTAACATCTTGCTTCCTGATAAAGGAATGTGTTTATGAATTCAATCTCTGTACATCTATAGAAATGTATCATAAAAGTGCAGAGAGATCAACAGACATTCATTGTGTCAAATGTAGTTTTCTGCTTCAGACTTACAGTCTCAAAAAGTCACTTGTTAGGGATAAATCAAGCCTACATTCTGTCATTTTCAAAGCATGTGACTATACCTGCATCAATAATGTTGATGTATTGAATATCCTTCAATATATTGCTGATGGAAGTGAGTTAAAAAATAATTAATAAGGGTCTGATTTTCTTATGACAGTAAACTGGGAGTAATGTCATTGAAATCAGAGAGTTTGCTCTATATCAAGAAAAAAAAAAAAGATGGCTAAATTGTGTCCTTGGGCATCAAAATTAATTCAGATGTGCCACCTTAAGATTAATTTATGTGGTAGTAAAACCATATCACCTCCATTAAATAGAACTTTCTTAAAAAACTGGTTTTACTATTTGTAAATATTGTATATGCATGTTGTATAAGTAGAGTCCTCTGTTCTTCAGAGGTTTGTGATAAACCTTCTAGATGCACTGCTGAGTATAGGAGCACAATCAGTTCCTTCCTCCTGCTGGCCACACCATTTCTGATACAGGCCAGGATGCTGTTGGTCTTCCTGGCCACCAAGAGACATTTCTGGCTCATGTTCATGTGGCTGTCAAAAGTCCAGGTAGACAATAACCCCAGCTGTTCCTTCATCTACTAGGCAGGTCACCTGGTCACAGAAGGAGATAGGTTGGTCAGACAGGACCTGCCTTCATGAACCCGTGTTGGCTGGGCCTGATCCCCTGGTTGCCCTGTACTTGCTGCGTGACCACACCCAAGCTGAAACACTCCATAATCTTCCCTGGTACCAAGATCAGGCTGACAGGCCTGTAGTTCCCTGGATCCTCCTTCTGGTCCTTCTTGTAGATGGGTATCACATTACCAAGCTTCCAGTTATCCAGGATCTCCCCTGTTAACCAGGACTTCTGATAAATGATGGAGAGTCCAAGAGACCAGTAGGACAGAGCTGAAACCTGCTAGTCAAACTAAAGGGCAAGAATGAAAAGCACAACAGAGTGGAAGAAGGTCTATCATGGGAAGAGTATAGAGACTCTGTCCAGTTCTGTAGGGATGGAGTCAGGAAGGCCAAGGTGTGGACAGAGCTGAATGTGGCAAGGGATGCAAAGAATAATATGAAGGGCTTCTACAGGTATGTCAGCCAGAAAAGGAAGTTAAAGAAAGTGTACCCTCACAATGAGCAAGACTTTTTATGTGGCAGTCCTATCTTCCTCTTATTCTTCAGCCTTTTTTTTTTTTTTCCTCATTCATTTTCTGACTTGTATCTGCTCCATCCTTCTTTCACTTCCAGAATCATGACTGGAGTTTAAGTTTATTGTGGTAATTTCATCTGTTCTTTTATCAGATACATTATTTAGCCAGTGAAATTATTTTCAGAATGATAAACTAGGTGCATGATAGTAAAATCCCTCTTTACAATATATGTTGTCAGAACTACATCTCTTGTCTATATTATCCTAATAAAGAATTAATTGCAATCTTTGTGAAATAAGGTGACATACTACTTACTCTTCCCATGCTTAATTTCAATTGACTAAAAATAATATATTTTAAAAAAAATAATTATTTTTAAAAAAATAATTATTTTTAAACCTTCAGCCATTGTAGAAATAATAACTATACTAGATCCAAAGTGACTTTTTTTCTTGTGGTTGATACTCAAGGAAAGTAAGAGCCTGTATTCTCTCTGTTTGTAATTAGGAGCTTTTAATTGGTTTTCACCTAAACAGATGTGCTGAGTCTATTCATGTTGGTCATTACCCTTGTAGGTTTAAGGCAATAACTTCAAGACTCTCTGAAGAGAGCTCTGAAGATCATCTAGTCCAACCCCCCTGCCAAAGCACGATCACTTAAAGAAGGTTGCACAGAAACGTGTCTACACAGCTTTTGAATTTCTCTAGAGAAGGGGGCTCCACAACCTCTCTGGGCAGCCTGTTCCAGTGCTCCATCACTTTCATGGTAAAGGAGTTTTTCCTCATATTCAAGTGTTGCGTTCCTTTTTGTTCCCCTTGTCCTGTCACTGGGCACCACTGAAAAGAGACTAGCCTCATCCTCTTAACACACACCTTTCAGATACTTATAAACATTGATAAGATCCCTTCTCAGCCTTCTCTTCTGCAGGATAAACAGATCCAGGTGTCTCAGTCTTTCCTTATAAGAGAGATGCTCCAGTCTTATAATAATTTTCATAGCCCTCTACTGAATTCTCTTTGGTCTTTCTTGAACTAGGAATCTCAGAACTGGACACAATACTCCAGATGTAGCCTCACTTGGGCAGAGTAGAGGAGTATAACTTTCCTCAGCCTGCTGACCACACACTTCATAATGCACCTCAGGATATCATTTGCCTTCTTGGCCCACTTGTCCACAGCATGTGTGTCTTTCCTATACTGGGAAAACCAAAACTACAAGGCACTCTGCATACAGTTTCACAAGTGATTAACAGAGATGAATATACTCTTCATAAAATAGACCATTATATGATTGGCCTTGTTAGCTGCAGAGGAATGCTGCTGATTCATATTCAACAAAAGTTGCTTTCTAGTTATTCATCTCCAGGATGATTCTGTTTCAAAGGGTTAGTCCATCCCAGATTAAGGTAATTTACATGTGCCTTAACTTAATTCTGTCTATTCATTATGAGAATGTATCTCAGGAAATATCTTCTATATTGTTTCTAGAATGGTATTTCTATCTAGAAATTGAGTTCTCAGCTACATTTTGTGGGGTTCTTTCCTAACATTTTATCTTATGTTTCTTTAAAACAATCTGAAGTGTGGAAGCAAGTATTTTAAACAGATTGCATTGCAAATAATAATTTGTTGTGATATTCCTGAAAGACATTCCCATTCCAATGTCTAGTATATGACAATTTGTCCTTAATGATCTTATTAACTAAAAATGCTGATTAAGAAATTTTACCTGTAAAAATGGAATAGTGTCTATTATTACTTTCAAATTATTTTTCTCTGTTAACTTGGATGAGAGAAATGATCATTAAATGAACTGTCAGAAAGATATTTTTAGAATAAATTAACTGGCAGACCTTGTTGGCAAGTTACATGATGCATTTGATCTATGTCAACACAATCTTATTGGGATTTGGATATTTTAATTAAGCGTAAGATGTTTATATTATGTCTGACCTTTTGGGTGTTTATCCAAGATGAGAATTATTCTATAGTGTCAAGGAGTCATTTAAAGAGCATCATGAAGATTATAGACATAATAAAACAGGATTTTTTTTGTTAATATAATTTAGTGGCAATTTTTCATCAATTAAAATGTCTGACTACAGTAATACATCTGCTCTGCTATGCTCATAGGGAGAAAGTTTTCTTTTCTTTCTTTCTTTCTTTCTTTCTTTCTTTCTTTCTTTCTTTCTTTCTTTCTTTCTTTCTTTCTTTCTTT
>JANIJG010003261.1:20400-32247 GCA_024611175.1 Megaceryle torquata
CCTTCTCCTTTTTTTCTTGACATTATATCAAAATTATTAATTGTATAATATTGTTTTAGCAAAGTTAAATCTTTGACATTAACAATATTTCCTTTGCTTCTTAAAAACAAAGAGCTGATTATCTTTCAAATTCCATCATTCATTGTCTTCAAACAGACTTTTTTTTTAGACCAACTGAAGAAAAAAATACAGGGTGCTGAGTACTGGGTGCTGGGCTTTTACTTCTTTATGTTAGATAAGATTTTAGCTCTTGAAAGTCTTTTCTTCAGAGACAGGGCTCTTGAACAAGAATCCAGTACCTTCTCTGGCCTCTCTAGCCTCACTTGTTCTTTTTTTCTTTTTCAGGGAACATGATAATTTTTCACAAAATCCAGTGATCTTTTTCCCCTCACCAAGCTTTTTGATCCTGCCCTGTAGTTTCTCCCTCTAGTCTTGATCTATTTTAAAACCAGTCTATTCAAAACCTTATGCTCAGATGTCTGGATAAATTTAAGACAAATACTATATCAGGGACACTGACTTCTGTATATTTTTATATTTTTGTTTTAACTCTATTAATCCTTTTCAAGAAATCTGACAGCTCATTTAGCTTATATTCCAGTTATGATTCCAAATACTTTTTGGCATATTATTCAACTCCAGACTGTAATAGAGCTTTCATTGATATCAAACACACCTGTACGCATGGATTCAAAGCAGATAGTAGTCTTTTTATGAGAACTTAACAATCTGAACTTTATTGTGAAATTATTTATTTTGCTAATATCAGCTATAGTGGATTTAAGAAATTTTCTTTAAATTTTTTAAGAAGTGTTGATACCTAGGCCTGGATATTTGGGTCAGATAAGTGCATCTGTTAACTTACCAGCAGCTGAGATATGTAAGAATTCTTACATAATTATTAGTAAATTACAGAATTATGAATAAGAGAACATCTTGAAAAAAATTTTCAGGTCTGGAATGTATATAAAATAAAAGTTAGTAACTGAAATATAAACACACCTCCACATAATCCAAAATGGTAAGTAGTCTATTTCCTATTTGTAATTGAGCATTGTTAAGGTATTTACATCTTTAATACTCTCCAATAATGTTCATCAGTCCTTTACTACAATAAAAAGCGTCAAGAGCTGTTCTGTCTACACAGAATACCAAGAAAATTAAGCAAAATAAGACCAAAAATAATAAGGAAAAAAAAAAAAAAAAAAAAAAGCAGGGGTGGTGGTGCAGAGTGGGGGGGAAGATTGTTTCTGCATCTGAATGGTTAGGTCACTTAAAAGTAGAGACTGAGAGTGCTGGCCTTGCTTAATCAGGAGATGAGGTTAAGGGGTACACTGTTAACAGCCTACAGCTTATGTGAGGAGGAAACAACACAGTTTTGTCAGGAAGCAATGGCCACAAGTTACAGTTAAGGATACTCAGGTTACCTCCTAGGAAAAAATACATTTTTAATGGGATGGTAGTCCAGCAGCAGAATGGGTTGACACAGGATAGTGTAGAATCTGCATCTGACAATTTTAAGGCTCAGCAAGCCAATATCAAAGCCACTAGATCTCATCTTTGCAACAATCCTATTTCAGGCTGGACTTTGGATCAGATGATTTCCAGTGTTTTTCTACAAACAATATTGCTGTGATTCTAAGAAGTGAAGAATACCAAACCAAATAAAACTAAACCATAAAGCTGTGGATGGACAACTTAGATGTAAATCAAAATAGAGAACACCAAAGACTGGTTCTAGTGACCAGTGAGGCCAGCATTTTTGACAGTTGATCTATAAATCTTTTATGTCTTTCAAATATTTCTTTCAAATCTCAATAAGATGATAGAGAAAAAACAGAAGCAGAAGTATCTACTTTGTATCCATGCTGGGCTGTAGGCATTGATTTTCAGACAGTGGTTGTATCTTCTGTTCTGGCAGTTACAGAATGCATAGTGGGATAGCATTATTGTTAAAATTATTAATTTCCATAAAATCCATTAAGATTATCTTTTGGGTTTAATGAATTTCACTTTTTTTTTTTTTTTCCTGGCAATTTGACACCTCTCATTGCATCTGTTCTGTACTGTTTGCTTGCTTACTAGGTTAATCTTTACAGAGGTAAGAAAAGTGTTGTTTTGATTACATTTACTACTCCCATTCCTACTTTCCAAGGATACTCTTTCCTCTCTGTTCACCCATGGGTCAATGTCTTTAGACAGGAAACATGAAGTCTCATTTCAAACTTACCATGTGACAAATTTGTGCAGTTGAATGAACACAGTCTCAAAATGAACTCAGAACAAGCAGTTGGTAAAAAGTGACTATGTAGCCTGTCTGACTAGCTGGAAACAAAATATGAAACTTGTAGCAATATTTATACCTGATCAGGATCCAGATGGACTTCTTTTGTATTCCATTAGGTAATAGCTAGCAATTTTAAATATATGCATAAACAAAAGTCTTAACTAGTGAGTTTAAAACTACTAAGTCCATATTGCTTCCTCCAAGGCTAGCACCATCATTTCAAAGATAAAAGTATAGAGTACTTCATGCATGAAATGAGTGAACTGACATCAAGAAATAAAATTTTCTCTTCAACTGCCACTGTGAATAATAAAGTGATTGAATATCTTTTGATGTGAGCCACCAAATTTCAAGACTGAAAAGCCTTACACAGTCATAGAGGGACTGTTTCTATCTATAATAAAAGACAGGATTGTCAGAAATACCGAGTAAAAAGCAGCTAAGCAAGTTTATTGAACACCTTACTCAAATTCTGTTATGATGCACCAAAATCAGAGTGATTAGACAAGTAAATCAGTTTACAGATCTAATCAGAAGTTTCCATCATTTTTATCTGTTGTTGTAAGATGCTTCTCTCACTAAAATGTTAATCATTTAGCAACTCCAAAATACATAGAAAAGATGGTCTGCATATTTGATGATTTTCAACAGGGGAAGGATAAAACCAGATATATTGTATGAGGTACATTCAGGTAGTAACATTTTTTAGTGACAAGAGGCTTTATAAATACTCATAAAATAACCATTAACATCCACCTCAGCAATAGTCATTAGGAATTACTGACAGCTAAGAAAGTGTCAATGAACATGAGATGTTGGACACTTATCTCTGTAAACTCATTCTCTCTTTCAAAGCACTACTAATGACTTGTCTGGTTAGTTCAGCAAAATTGGATTCTCCCCCCTTGTCTTTCAGCTATCTTTGAAACAGTGTCACCTTGAAATTGCAACCTGTCTTTGCTGCATTCTTACTTAAATAATTTATCATGACATCACAACCACAATTTAAAACTCAGTATACTTAGAGGGGGGAAAAGGGTGTGTTTGTCTAGGAAGCCTCTAACTGAGGTTTATCTGAAAATCTCTTTCATAAGAGAAAATAATTTTGTCTAAAATTGAATTATAATGGAGATGTAAATAGAAAACAGATACATTTTAGTTCTCTCCTAACACATTACAAAAAAGATGAGTATTTAAACATTATGTTCAAATCTCATTGTCAGAAGATTATAACTTTAATTCTAATGGTGAATTAAGCAGAGAAGCTTTCTGAATTATCCAGCAATTAGCTGAAATATGACTTCTAGATAGGATCTTGTTTGATTCTGTTAAGAGGAAAGAAAGCACAGGGTGAACTGTAAAAGTCTGAATAGCTGTAAGCTAACTATGAATCTACATGAATATTGATCTTCATCAATCACCATCTCCAGGAAATCAGGGCTTCATCAAACGTAGCAGGTCCTTGGGAAGACAAGTGTCAGAATATGCTTAGGGACATGGTTTAGTGCTCAAATTGGTAGTTTTAGGCTAACAGGTGGACTGTATGTTCTTAGGAGTCTTTTCCAACTTAAATGATTCTAAGATTCTATAACTCTGAATGTCATTCCCTCTCTCCTTCTTCCCCCAGCTTTTATTGCTGAGCATGACATCATATGGTATGGAATATCCCTTTGGTCAGTTGGGGTCAGCTGTCCCAGCTGTGTCCCCTCCTAACTTCTTGTGCATATTCGGCCTATTCTTTGATGAGGCAATGTGAGAAGTAGAAAAGGCCTTCACAGTGTGTAAACACTCTTCAGCAATAAGTAAAACAATTGTGTTATCAACAGTATTTTCAGCACAAATTAAAAAATAGCCCCATGCAAGGTACTATAAAGAAATTTAAATGACTGTAATTAAATATTTCATGTGTATATCCTATATATCTTAGGGTTTGGGTTTTTTTTACTAATACATTTCAGTCAGCTAATATTCCATGTAAGTAAATTCTAATATTTATTTGAAAACAAACTGAGAAGCACTGGTGTTCAGCTGTTCTATTCAAGAAAAGCTGAATACAGACTCATGAAAAACCTTTATTCCAAACATAGAACATACTATCTCACAATATCTTGCATAACACATTGTTGATAAAAATCCCTATTACAATACAAATCTGTTTTTTTCACCTGTGTGGAAACAATAATAAAAATATAATACTGTCCCCCAAATTCAAGGAAATGTTTTTTCCTATAAAGATAAAATCCCTTAAGCTTACAGTACTTGAAACATTCCAAAAACTAACAAATCAAAACTGACAGAGTTAATGCAAAGAAAGGAGGCCAATGTGTGCTATGCAATTTCTTGTTTGCTGACTTATACAGAAATGAGACAGTCTGTAATGATGCATTATGACATAAAATAACGGGGGATGAGAAGGAGGTAGAGGGCAAATGCTGGGCTAGAACTTTTCCCACAGCATTACAAAAAGATTCAAATACACTTACTGATTTTTTTTTTTTTTTCTAAGATAATCATGAACCAGCTTAACAGCTCAACTGCCAGTATTATCAATCATAGAAATTATGAAGTAATATTTATTATCACTGTGAAGAATCCTGAGGTAAATGAGAAATTAATACATACAAGTACTGCAAAAAAAGAAGCAATTTTATTTTCATAAGTATTCTAGATTGG
This sequence comes from Megaceryle torquata, assembly GCA_024611175.1. Taxonomy (NCBI): domain Eukaryota; kingdom Metazoa; phylum Chordata; class Aves; order Coraciiformes; family Cerylidae; genus Megaceryle; species Megaceryle torquata. The sequence goes on from JANIJG010003261.1 coordinate 25,361, forward strand.
TAAGAAATAGAAGTAAAAATGTATTGAAAACAATCTTCAAAGCAAACATGTTTTTAATCTATAGAGTCTATGTTTTTTAATCTATAATCAGCAATTCTACTATTAAAAAGAATTTTCAATAGAAATTTGGCCACAATTAGAAGTATGAATAAGATACAAACTGCATGAAGTTCAGCAAGGCTAAGTGCAAGGTCCTGCATATGGGTCAGGGTAATCCCAAGCACAAATACAGGATGAGTGATTAGTGGATTGAAAGCAGCCCTTCCTGCTGCATTCCAGGCCAGACTGGATGGGGCTTTGAGCAACCTGGTCTAGGTGTCCCTGTCCATGGCAAGGAGTTAAAACTAGATGATCTTGAACGTCCCTTCCAACTGAAAAAATTCTATGATTCTATGTACCTGAAAGTCCTTCCATATATGCTTTTTAGTGATATTTTACAGGACCGTGGAAGTGACTTACATTAAAGAGTATTTTCCTAGAAGAATAGTTTCTTTTCACAACTTACAGGAGATAGTTAAGATTACTTTTTTGCAATTTTTCAAAGTAGTAGAAAATCATAGAATTGTCAGGGTTGGAAGACAATAATTTAAGACAATAATTTAAGACCTTAAAGATCATCTAGTTCCAACCCCCCTGACAATGGCAGGGACACCTCCCACTAGAGCCCCATCCAGTCTGGTCTTAAAAATCTTCAAGAATGGCTTCCACCACCTCTCTGGGCAACCTGTTCCAGTGTCTCACCACTCTCATGGTGAAGAAATTCTTCCTAATGTCTAACCTGAATTGAGCTATCTCTAGTTTTAATACATTCCCTCTAGTCCTATCATTGCTTGACAGCCTAAAAGGTCCCTTCCCAGCTTTCTTGTAGGCCCCCTTAAGATACTGAAAGGCCACAATAAGGTCTCCTCGGAGCCTTCTCTTCCCCAGACTGAACAACCCCAACTCTCTCAGTCTGGAGAGGTGCTTCAGCCCGCTAATCATCCTTGTGGTCCTTTTCTGGACACATCCCAGCACATTCATGTCCTTTTTGTAATAGGGGTTCCAGAACTGGATGCAGTACTCCAGGTGAGGTCTCACAAGAGTGGAGTAGAGGGGGAGAATCACCTCCCTCGACCTGCTGGCCACACTTCTCTTGATGCAGCCCAGGATATTTTGCTTGCTGGGATTCAGGTCTTGACTCTCATCTACACTTTAAGGTGTACACCATTAGGAAATAACAGACAGTAAAGAGACTATATTGTACTGTATAGATCTAAGACCTATCCAGATTAGATTCTGTGATGAAATGAGAATCAGATTAGCTTCCTACATGTATACAGTGTGCAGGAAATTTCCTCTTATGTCCTCTATGGAAGAGGCATTAGAAAGTTTTTTAGAACTGTAAAAAGGGGCTGTTAGTAGCATTTCACTGAGTTACAGAGGTACCCTGTGGGCTCCTAAAATGACATATGAGCAAAAAAAAAAAATCAACAAAAACAAACAAACCCACAAACAAACAAACAGAGTGATGCAAGTTCAGGAAATTAAACTTAAAAGCTTGATCAAAATTAATTTCAATTTAATAATCAATTTCAATGTAGAGCTCTGGAAAACATGCCATCAGGATATGTTAATTGTTTAAAATCATAATGAATTATTAAAAATATTTTTAGATTTTTCTTCCAAGAGAAAAAACTTAACAGAAGCTTTTGTACTTCATAAGTTTAACAGAACTTATGAAGTAAATATACCTAAATACTTGAAAATCCTCCCCAAAAGTTTTATCAATTCAAATTAGTATCATAGCTGTCAAGAACAGTTATAAGTAATTTTTTGTGAATTAAATTTAGTAGAAAATTACTTGGAACTGTATATATATATATATAAAGAATTATCTTGTTAGATCAATTTATCGAATCATAGAACTACAATATCGAGAATGTTTGAGGTAGGAATGGACCACAGCAGATCATATACTAAAAAACCCCTCTCAAAGAAGGGTCAGCTAGCACAAGCTGCCAAGCACTGAGTCCAGCTGGGTTTTTAATATCTCTACAGATGTAGACTCTACATCCTTTCTGGGAACCCTGTGCCAGTGTTTGACCATGCTTAAAGTGAAAAAAGGGGTTTTTTACATTTAAGGGGAATTTACCGTGTTTCGGTTTGTGTCTGTTGCCTTTTGACCTGTTGTTGAACATAACTGAGAAGAGTCTGGCTCCATCTTCCTTACTCCCTCCCACTAGATTTTTTTACACATTGATAAGATCCTCCCTTAGTCTTCTGTTCTCCAGACTAAACTTGTCCCAGGTCTCTCAGCCTTTGCTCCTAGAAGTGCTCCAGGTCCTTCATCACCTTAGTGACCCTGTGCTGAAGACTCTCCAGTATGGCCATGTCTGTTTTGTATTGAGAAGCCCAGACCTGGACACAAGACTCTAAGTGTGACCTCTTCAGTGCTGAGCAGAGGGGAGGATCACCTGCCTCCACCTGCTGGTAACACTCTTAATGCAGCCTGGAAGCCTACTGGCTTCTTTTGCCATGAGGGCACATTGCTGTCCTGTGTTCAATTCTGTGTCCATGCAGACCCACAGGTCCTCCCTTCAAAGCTGCTTTCCAGACAGTCAGCACTCAACACAACTTCATGTATGCGATTATTCCTCCCAAGATCCTTCTACTGAATTTCTCCAATCCAATAGATGCCACGGAATGAGTGGAATGCAACTCACTCAAATGAAAGCAGTAATACAATTTGTTAAGATAGATTAATGGTCTAACAATGTTTAGTAAATTTGCTGAAATACAGCAAGACATGAACAAATGTTAATGAAGGTTCAATCTGATGGCAAGTTCATTACATTACTTACTATAAAGCAAATTGACTAAAGAAAGCAGTAGGATTACAATATTTGTGTGACTAAGTGTATGTGTATATGTATGTACAGAGTAAAAATGATTTGGAGTTGGGTTATGGTGATTTTCCTGTTGAGTTACCAGGATTTCAAAATGTACCCCCTTGCTTTCTAAATTTTGTCTCAGAGAGGAGTTCAGGTGCAGCTAGATCCAATCATAGACCCACTCAATGGTTTATGACTAAGAATATCAGGGAGATTTTGGATATTAGAGGTAAAGGGAAATCCTCCTGTTTGGTCAAGAAGGTCAGAACAGACCGACTTGCCCTCCAAACTTCTTCAGAGAATAAGGTTATTTAGATCTACCATTAGTCCCAGAGATGGTCAACAATTTACATCTAAGAAAATTAATGTATTGGGATTTTAGTGTGATGCTTAGTGCAAAATTGTGCCTTTTGAGGTAAACGATGGCAGTGATTCTAGTATCAGTATACCAATACAATAACTTAAAAATTAGCAGTGCTTAATCAATCAAAATCAACAATTGGTTACAGTAAATACAGTGTTTCACATAAAATTCAACAAAGATGCTAAGCAGAAGCAAATCACACATACACAGAGCTATATACAGGTGTAGATGTTAACCTGTAAGTAAGATGATATCTTTCTGAAGATTAAGTAAATCTGGGTGTGCAGGGATCTCCACAACTTTCTCAGAAATCCTAGAGACTGCGAATACTCACATCTCCTTTCATCAGCTTATTGCAAGCAGATGGTATTCCCTTTGTCAGTCTTTTCAATAATTTCACTTGATCTGCTTTACCAGTGGATGGTCAAAGTCTGGCCTGAGAGGCATCCCAGCTCAGGGAATGATGCAGAAACGCAGCCCACTGAGATCCCAGATAGCTCCAAAGGGCTTCACTTAGGGTCAGCTATTTACAGAGTTGCAAGACGATTGGGCTAGTATTTTTCTATTGTGGCCATTAATCTTGTCAGGCTAGTGTGGCTCTTTCCCAATGGGTCTCCATTCTTTCATTGGTCCAAGTATTCAGGAGTTATGGATATAGTTAAGGGGTGCCTAACTGTTCCGCCTCACTAACCTCATCTCTGGGTGGTGCAGGAAAATTTGTTTGGTTCCAGGTGAACAGACAAGGTCAGAATATACCAGGCATCAGAATGCAATTTGCTTTCCCAGCCTCCTGAGGTTTCCCAGACTCCTATATTTCAAAACTGAGCAACAATGGCACTAGTTTCACAATGCATCTCAGGAGCCAGTCTCATTGCAATGTGGCCCAGGGTGATGGGGGGGAGTCTGTACCGCCATATGATTTAAGAGATTATCAATCATGAAATTGCCTTTTTTTTTTTGTAGCATAAGTGAAAAAGAAATAAATGAAATATGCAGTGTAAAGTTAGAAAGAAATAAGAGTGATGACAATGTCTTTCTTTAGGTGCCTGTAGGGAATAATCACAATGAAGAATATATTAGAACAAACACCACATAAACCATATAACACATAATCAGCAGTTCTAGAGATACAGTAACAAGAGCAACCTGTCTAGTCAAAAAGTCCTCATCTACTTTAAATGAGACAAATGTGGACATTTTACTGGTTTGGATCAGATGTACAGGATCGATTTCCCTGGTGGTCTATATAAATTCATTCCTAATCTAGAAATAATTGATATTCAATAGTTAGAAATATATTCTAAAGCTTATTTCAGGAGTCCATTTTTAATGAAGTCAAAAGGTCAATTTAGTAATCTTGAATTAGAAGGATAAATGAGACAATGAATAGATGCCTGGAGTTTTAATGCTTCACCAGATACAGAATACAGTGATAAAGGTTACTTTTGGTGGAAATAAACCAAAGTAATTGTGAAATCATTGGCAATTTAAGGGAGAAAAAAAGACAATAATTAAAGGCTGTTCATCTATCTTTGACATCTGCCTTGTATATTTGTTGAAAATACTAGAAAATACTTGGGAGACAGAGGGAAGAGGTTTGTTTACATCCTGGGTTTTTATTAATGAAAGTGGTTCCCATGGAATCAAGTCTTCAGATGCTGTATTCAGCAGCAGGCATCACTCAGTCACTACTGCTGAACATACTTCAAAATTTAAATTTAAGTAAAATGTATTTTCATTTTGTCCAGTAATTGTTTTGCACAGATAAAAATTCATTTTTCCTGGAAAAGAAAGCCCAGGAAATGAATGAATAGCCATGAAAAAAACTTTTTCATTAATATTTTGTAATGAAATTATTGTAGATAACTCAATTGTAAAAATATACATGTAGGAAAAGATTACTAGGTTACCCAAAAAAAACCCAACCTTAGAACTCCCACACTTATTTCCTCTACAGACCACCAAGGTTCTAATTTGGCTACCACCAAGCTGCATATAACAAATGGACTATATAAATAGTCAGTGCAGTGACAAAGGAATTCTGAGTCAATTCATGGACAGAAAGCTATTCATAAAGTCAATGCATTTGTAACCTTCTATTCTGATGCTTACAGGCACTTGGGATAAGAACACACATTAAAAGACCGATTTGTCTGTAGCCATTTAATTCCCACCCCACAGTAATCTGGATGTCAATTATAAAACTCAAATATAACTTTTTTGTTGTTGTTGTTATTTTCACAATTCCCGGTAAAATAAATTACTACAAGCTAAATTTTGAGAAAAAAAGTTTTTTCAAATATACAGCTTTTGAGGGTTTTTTTTTTAGATTTATAATTTGCACTATTCTATTCCTTCACCAGAAAAATGCCTCTTTTACATTTTGGTTTTTTCCATCAAGTTCATTAGCATAAATTCTGTCTGTGTGCATTAGAGTTGTCACTTTGATATCTGAGCGGGATATCATGGTTTCAGCAAATGAAGACCCACCTAAAATCTTTTTCATCTTGTTAGGATTCTTCCCATGACTTAAGAGAGTAGTGAGATCAATCCCTAAATGATTCACTGGAATCAGCAGAAAGAGTTAAAACTCCATTTAGACACTAAGGCTTTGTATTAGAGGAAATATTTATAATTTCTATTAATATTTAAGTATGTTTGAATTAGATAGCAGCATAGTAGAAAAAAAGACATGTAAACATTTATATTTTTTATTAACAAAGACAGATATATCACAACTTTAACCATGCAATGTTTCTTTTCTTATTGAAGATATTGAGATGTTTTTAAGCTGTAGCAACAAAGTTTATTTATAATTATTATCCTTTCCCTCTATGAGCTGATAATGCTTATAATAAATGTGCTTTTTTTTTCTGCAAAGTATCATTAAAGACATTAAATCAAATAACTTAAAAATTATGGAATATATTTATGCAGTCTTAGGAAATATCATCATACTTTACAATCCAATAAAAACTATCTAGCTATCATCTCTGTTATAGATAAAATGTTGAATCTTTATTGTAACAGCATTACCCCAAAATATCTAAATTCAATTTTACTACCAAAATCTGGACATAGTCCAGAATAATTGTGCTTCTTGGAGACATGGTATTGAAATTGTCTCTGACTTCCTGTAAATATTCTCTTCTGACATACATTTCCAGTGTAAAACACTACTAATAAACACCATATTTGATAGTTGTCCAGATACCGGTGTTTTCAGTGACGGAACTGTTGCCTCACCTTACTATTGGTAAGTGACATAGAAGCGATTTATTGAAATGGTTGCAGTATTTAAGCTCTGTATCACAAAAATAGGGGTCTAGAATCTTCTCTTTACCTTTTTTTTTTATTATTTTGATTGTTAAATGAAAATCTTCCTACTCACATACAGAAAGCAGCAAAGCTGTCATCTCAGCAGTATTTTGCTCTTTTGGTAAAAAAAAAGATAGGCTGGGTCAGTGGGCTGAGGCCAATAATATGAGGTTTCACACGACTGAGTGTAGGATCCTACACTTTGGCCACAGTAACCCCATGCAGCACTACAGACTAGGGGATCAGTGGCTGGAGAGAGGCCTGGCAGAGAGGGACCTGGGAGTACTGGTTGATTACTGGCTGAACATGAGTCAGCAGTGTGCCCAGGTGGCATG
>JANIJG010003261.1:32347-43908 GCA_024611175.1 Megaceryle torquata
TCAGCACTGGTGAGGCCTCACCTCGAGTACTGTGTGCAGTTCTGGGCCCCTCACTTCAAGAAGGATATTGAGGTGCTTGGAGTGGGTCCAGAGGAGCCTGATGAGTCTGATGAAGGGTCTGGAGGGAAAGTCTTATGAGGAGAGGCTGAGGGAGCTGGGGTTGTTCAGCTTGGAGAAGAGGAGACTCAGGGGGTACCTTATCATTCTCTACAACTACCTGAAGGGAAGTTGTAGTCAAGTGGGTGTCAGGTTCTTCTCCCAGGCAACTAGTGACAGGACAAGAGGACATGGCCTGTAGCTGCACCAGGGGAGGTTTAGATTGGATCTTAGGAAGCACTTCCTCGCAGAAAGGGTGATTAGACACTGGAATGGACTGCCTAGGGAGGTGGTGGAGTCACCATCTTTGGAGGTGTTTAAGGAAAGATTGTATGTGGCACTTCGTGACGTGGTCTAGCTGATGTCATGGTATTGGGTCATAGGCTGGACATGATGATCTTGGAGGTCTATTCCAGCCTCAGAAGTTCTGTGATTTAAATAATTAGGAGCTATACCAAATAACAGTAGAAACAATAAATATTATCAGGGATCTCTTAGATAAGATACATCATAAAGAGGTCACACTGTTCCAGAAAACTTTACGTATGGGCTTAATTTTGTAAATTTTTCCTATTCCCAGTCATCAGGTTCCTAATTCATTATCAATTTGTATTCTTCTGGGAATAACAAATCATGAACTAATCTTCTGCAGTAATTTTAATTTCATTCCCTTGTTGTCTTGCAATATGATACATGTAAATCTCATAGCTGTAGACTAGTCTGTAGACTTAGCTCTTCAGGATTTTGTACAGTACTCTGCAGCAGTTAAAAAAGTTTAATAACATGACATTTCAAAAGTGCCACACAGCATGGTCCTAGATTAATGATTAATAAAGTTTGCTAAAATACCTTAAAAAGAAAAAAAAAAAAAATCAGTTAGATATTGTTTTGAATTGCAGTACTGTAATGTCTGCTTATTGTTATTATACAGCAGCACAGTAAATGATACTATTATCAAGACTGATTACACTCCTTGCAGAGTTGATTCTGCTAAAAATATTTATTGATTAATAGCAAGAAGTTGGAAGAAAATGTCAGTATAAAAAAAATCAGAAAAAGCAATGAGTTGTTCACAGTTTAAAAGGAAAAAATATAGAACAAAATACTTGTTCATTTGTTAGACATATTTTTTTTCTTAAAAACTTCTTTAAGATTAATGTCTTAAAGTCCTGGATTTCTAGAAATAGAAATTTTCTGTAGCGATGAATGGAGCATGATACTCTGATTCTTATTTGCAGTGAGGATACTTCTTATGCTTATTCTGTTCAAGAATTATTCAGGAAGATACTATTTTAGATTTTATTGTATCTTCATATTTGCAAAGTGAAGGTTAAAAAACTCTCAAACTCATGAATCGTTGCTTTTCAGTACTGGAGGTAATAGCTTCATATATAATTAATTTTTTTAGGAGTTTTCTAAATATGCAAATAGAACATAAATTCTTCAAATAATAAAAAAAACCCCGTTATTTGTAGTTCATGATAACTGCAGAAAATAAAGATACTATCTCAGCACAGATATTGCATAAAGTGCAGAACTGCTACATGATGTTGTTTGACTTGCTTTTTCACTTGTATACCCTTTTCCATTCTTTTCTTAAGAAAGATATCACTAAGAAGTTTAATTTTGCAAGATCAAATAAAATCCTAAGTAGCAACACCTCAGCATTAATTTTATTTCAAATATTCTTGGAATTATTTGTAACCACAGGACCAACAAAATATTTTAGGATTTGACTATATTTCATTTGGTCACTGTTACTACAACAATGATGTTAACTTAGTGCATAAATTCCACACTGGAATTCTGAGGATCCATAATATCCATAAAATCTGTAAGACTAACATTATAAAGACAGTTACCAGGATGATGGTGTTTGTATAGGTTTTTATCACTTTATCTTTCCATATTTGGAGCATTGGCTTCTCTTTTGATACTCTTCTATATGGGGTTTGTGTGGCAAGGTTTTGGTAGCAGAGCAACATGAGGGGTGGCTTCAATGCAAAGCTGTTGGAAGCTTCCCATATTCCTCTCAAGCCTGTGTCATCTGACTCCATGGTAGACCTGAGGCTGGCCAAGGCTGAGCCAATCAGGAAAAGTGGTAGAATCATTGTGATAACATATTTAAGAACAGGAAAAACAACTGCAAAACAGCAACCAGAAGAAAGGAGTGAGAATATGTGACAGAAACACCTCTGCAGACACTGAGGTCATTGAAGAAGGAGGGGAAAAAGGTGCTCCAGGTGCTGCAGCAGAGATTTCCCTTCAGCCCTTGGTGATGACCACGGCAACACAAGTTTTCCCCCTACAGCCCAAGAATGTAAATGGTGGAGCAGATAGCCACTTGCAGCCGATGGAGAACCCAACACAGGAGCAGGTAGGTGTGCCCGAAGGAGGCTGTGACCTCATGGAAAGCCTGTGATGGAGCAGTCTCCTGGCAGGACCTGTGAGCCCATGGAGAGAAGCCCATATTGAAGCAGGTTTTCTGTCAGGACTTGTAACCCTGTGGGGGACCCCCACTGGAACAGTTTGTTCCTGAAGGACTGACCCCAGGGAAAGGACCCACTCTAGAGCAGTTCATGGAAAACTACAGCCCATGGGAAGGACCCGTGCTGGAGAAGGTCATGGAGAACAATCTCTCATGGGAGGGACCCCATGATGAAGCAGGGGAATAATGTGAAGAGGAAGGAGCCGTAGAGATAACATGATGAACTGACTGCAAGCCCTACTTCCCATACCCTTCTGGTGCTGGTAGGGGAGGAGGTAGGGAAATAAGAGTAAAGTTTGGCCCAAGAAGAAGAGAGGAGAGGTGGGAAGGTGTTTTAAGATTTGGTTAAGTCAAGTCTGTTTCACCTGTGACAGCAATTGGTGAGTGATCTCCTTGTCCTTACCTCAACCCGTGAACATTTCCTTATATCTTCTTTCCCCTGTCTGGCTTTGGTGGGCACCTGGAGTCCATCCAAGGTCAATCCACCATATATGCATAATTAAATTATAAATTATATATCTAAAGGTTTGCAGTGTTTCGTCACTGTGTCATAAAAATCTGAGTCTGGAATACTTCTTGTGTGTCTGAATAGTAATTCTAAGAATTTATAAGAATATAATCTTATAATTAATTTGCTACATGTCTTCTAATGTCCAGTTCGGGGCAGCTGAGACATTTTGATTTATTTGAAGTGAGAATGCATCACTGGCTTATCATCCTTACAGTTATTTTCATCAGGGCTATTATTCAGTTTGTCCCAAGTTGTACTGATGCATGTAGTTATTTCTCTCCAGGTACAAAACTTTGCAGTTTACCTTGTTAAACTAATATAAATGGAAATAAGGAATTTCTTGTTTTTATGTGGCTACTTATAATATGTCATCACCTACTCAGGAGTGACATGAGTATTTATTTCTCATTCTCTTTTTTCATGTGAACATACCTCATGAAGAAAATTTGTGTTCTGTGTCCTTGCAAACAACTTGTTTCATTTCTTCTAGTATATATTAGACACTTTTTAGGCATCTTCACCTTGGACAGATCGAGACTAAAAGATTTCTGCTACTGTGGAAAGTGGCCATTAATGCCTGAGCATTAATAAGTATTACTGTAATGAGCAACCAACAGCAATTTTGCATAATTTCAATATGTGTTCTAGAGGAACTTCACAATTGCAAGAAATAGTAATTTAATGGAAATACTTTTATGCAATAGTGTTCAAATTATGCATTATTTTCATATAAATGTATATGGTAGTAGAGAGACTATACATATAATCTATAAAAATAGTTAATTTTGGCTTATGTGATTTTTTTTTAATATGTATGTGTGAGCTTTGCTAATATTTTTCATTTATTTGAGCTGCTAAACAGAACAAATGTCTTTTTTTTTTTTTTTAATTAAGAAACCAATCAGTTTTCCTCTATGCCCATGAGCATCAATTTAAAAAACTTATCTGGATAGTTAGTCTTGTAAGTTTTAACTGCATTTTGAATTTTAATATCTAGATCTTTACAATTTGCTCCCACTGCTTTCATAGAAGAAAATAACAAAAATATATGTTAAACTAGTTGCTTTAAGTGTTCACTTGAAAAAATAATATTGAGTATCTGGATATTATTTCTGTAATTTAAAATTGATTATATTTTCTCAGACTTTATTACATGGAAGGAATGTCATCACAAAGAAAGATTTCAGGGCCTGCTCCAAAACCAAGTGCAGTCAGGTAAGAAGGATTCATGTGTCTCAAAACTAATGATAACCAAAGTTTCTGAAAGACTAGCTTTGCCAAGTACATCAACTTCTACTTCATTTTTGTACTTCAACACCAAAACATGACCAGATCTTTGAATATTACTAGTAGCACAATAACACATTGTTCAAATAGATTAATACATGGAAAAAAAAATCTGAAGGCAGCAATAGGAGTTCTGCCTTCTATTACTTGTGTCACTTAGTTTTATAGTATAGCCACAGTAGATCTTTTGCAAGGTTCACTAGGATAGTACACCAGCGTTTCCTTCACTAGGATAGTACAGTTCAAAAAATTATCTTTAACTGTTACTTTGTGATAGAAAGACCAATAAACCTTAAAAATAATATAAAAATGTAAAAGCATACTGTTCTTTTTGAGGACAAAAGACAATTACAGAATTTGACTTGCTAAAAAATTTGCCTGCAGTAACTTGATATCCTTCCTTGTTCTCACACTATATAATGGATTTTGAAGAGTTCTATTTTATTGATTTGACATCATCATTGCTGTAGAGGTGCCCAGAGGAGTCAACTGTGTTCATTCAATTCTTGCAAATACTAATGTTCATCAATATTTAAATAGGACTTTTGCGTGAATAAATGTAAAAAAAAAAGCACTCATTATTCCCTATACTTTATCATATTTCTCTATGCTAGAAAATGCAATTTATAATATCCCATACTCCCACATTTAAAGTATCTGTTACTTTTATTACTAAGCTGCTATGGTGTATTGTCCTAACCCAGCAGCCAAGCATCCACAGAATTTCCTGCTCACTCCTCTGTCCTGTGGGTTGAAGAGAAAATAGAAAACAAGCAAGAAGACTAATGGATTGACACAAAGGCAGTTTAAAAGGTGAAGCAAAAGCTACATGTGCAGTCAAAGCAGCAAAGAAGAAATCAATTAATTATTTCCATCAGCAGACAGATGTTAGCCACATCTCAGAAAACAGGGCCTCCTTTCATATGACGGTTACTTAGGAAGATAAACAGGGTAAGTGTGAATGTCTCCACTTACTCCTGTCTTCCTCAAGCTTTACTGCAGAGTTTAACATAGCATAAGAAATTTCCCTTTGGTCACTTCAAGTGAGCTGTCCTGGCTGTTCCTCCTCCTAGTTTTTGCCCACCTCCAGACTGCTTACTGAATGGGACAGGAGTTTGGTGGAGCAAAGTGGGAAAACCAAAAAGCATTGACACTGTGAAAGTACTGCTCAGTGATTGCCAAAATATTGATTTGTTATCTACACTTCTACTACCAAATCCAAAACTCAGAACCATACAGGCATTTAAGAAGAAAGCTGACTCCATCCCAGTCAGACCAAGTACGTCCATCACGCTTCATTCCATACCGTTTATATCATTCTCAGGTCCTCCAGTATGCAATACGTGAACCACCACTTCCTTCCCTGTCTTTTGATGTGGTATCATTACCTTTGTCTATGGGCTACCCCATAAAATGAGTGTCCAGTGAATGTCCATAAAAGCCTATTACATTAATTTAGTCCATAACTTGGGCTCCATCTGATGTGGTGGTCACTCAGGCCAGGAGGAGAAGCATACTGTGCTGAGTTGTTGAGTATCAAAGACAGCTCATCATCACTGCCCTTGCCTGTTGTCTTGCAAGTCTCTTTATTTGTTTTGAGTAGATCCTAATATACCATTTTCTATATCATACAAGCCCAGTCATGGGTTACAACAGTTTAAACATTTATCCATTACAACTGCAAATTATGAAATAATGTAAAATATGAATGGGAGCTGGAAAATTTGGTGTGTACTAAACCAATACAGTTAAATTACTGGAGTTGCAGCTTGTCATAGGAGTTCTGAATGTGCAGTGTCAGTTTAAGCATTTAATGCTCTTATGCCAGTTTCTCCTCCAATTGTTGTTTTGGTTTGGTTTGGTTTGGTTTTAATCTTGAGAAGTTACATAATATTTACTTATATCAGTTTAAAAGCAATTTAGTTCATTGAGTTCAGCTTCCTAGGTAGATAGTTTTCATTTGAGTATTTTTTCTTATTGTTTCAGATTTACAACCAATTAACCTATACTGAAATATGGGGTTCACATTATCCCTCAAATCAGTGGCTTAAGCCTACGGTGTTTCAAAATCCATGTTAAATTATTTTGATGCATCTCTCTGAAAAGAGTAAGTTTTTATGACTTCACCAACATCTTAACTATTTTCAGAGTTTTTGCTTTTCCCCAAGGTAGGAGCTACAGAATATATAAATAACAAAACAATGAAAAGTTGTGAAAATCAGGATTGAAATTTGTTTTCTGTTTTGCAGGGGTCTCCGATGCAGTTATATGGTCAAAAGGTCTGACAATCTGAAGGAACTTTTGAAATGGGAAAAAACAGTATTCAGGAGTCAAATGAGAAATGATCAACATAATCTGAAACATTTTCCATACATATACTGGAAAAGTAACCTGACTATTTATCTTTCTATAGCTCATCCCACAAATAAAAGCAAAACAAAACAAAACAAAAACCAAAACAAAACAAAACAAAAAAACATTAATGTGTAGAAATTTTATTTTGAATAACAGAGAGACACTGGAAGAATCATAGGCATAACAGACATCTTAAAAATAAGAGAAAAAAGGCCTCTAATTGTGGACAAGACACAAGAAATAATTAAGGATATGTCATATAAAAAATGAATGAGCTAAGGATTAGAATAATGTACATATGTCTATGTTACCTTTAGGACATAAAATATAAAAAAATATGTTTTTGGTTTTTATTTAAATCTAACTAATACTGTATCTTCTAAAGTATTAATAATGATATGGTAAAGTGCCTCAGTTTTTGGCTAATCAGTTTAACATCAAAAAAGTGTTCCAGTTTCTTCTGATAAGCAGGTCCTTACAAGCCACCTGTGCTGAGGTATGCAAAAACTACATCAAAGTGATCAGTAATCATCAAGCATTTTCAGTAGTCATGCTCCACTGTATTTTCATAGACTTAAGACACAGAATAATGATATTTATCCTTTTAATGTAGTGTATGCATGTGTTAAACACAGTGCTTTGAGATTAGCAGAGTATAAACTGCAATTCCAGATCCCAGTGTGACAGTTTACATCTCAAAGCAGAACACAAATCTTTATTTTTACTTTACCTTTTTGTTTGTTTTTTTTTTTTTATTTGTTTGGGGGTTTGCTTTTTTGTTTGTTGGTTTGGTTTTTGTTGTTTTGGGGGGGTTTTTTGTTGTTGGGGTTTTTTTGGTTTTTTTTTGTTTTTTTTTTTTTTCATAGCACATCTTTTTCTACAAACCCAGTAGTTTTGCAAATGGAGGAAACAAACTAAGAGCTGTACTGACAGAATTGTGACATGTCATCTTTTATTATTTTAGACCTCAATCATTCAAAACATAAAATAATAGTTACTGGCAGAAAGCCTTGTTAAACAAATATTTTTTTAAAGTATAAAATAGTATATGCTGTTGTTTTCTTTACAAAGACTGTAGCATCTGCTACTGATATATTTTGTATCACGTTTCAGGTTTTTAGATATGTTAGTGCTGTGTTACATTTGTTGTTTTACAGAAATACCAGAATTTCCACCAAGAAAATCTGGGGGTTTTTTTAGGTCTTGTAGTAGCAACAGAACAAAACCACAGTAGAAAAAAAAAAAAAGTAAAATCAGCCTTTTGAACTGTATATCATATTTATGTTCTAAAGCTCTCTGCTGAGTTATTTTGCAATTTGCTTTTGGAGTCAATTACATTTTACATTTGTTCCTTCGGGATAGAAAAGCACTCACAAATGTTCCCACTGGACAACTGAAATGTTTTGGTTTTGCATAGTTCAGTGACTGAGGTCAATAGCGAAGAGACCTAGTCTTGGACTGGATTCAACCACTTAATACCAGCTTGAAGTTTCCTGAACTATTGAGGTCCACTGTATTTGAAATGCTGCATGTGTCATTCTTGTCAATGGGAAAATAAAATCACTTTTGTTCTGTGTAGTGTTCTATAAAAGAGATTCTGAAGTATATTCTACTGTAGGAAAATTCTGCCTCAGTGTACCTTTTAAATTGTTCCCTCCTCAACAACTCTCATTTGACCACTTACTGCCTTTTTCTACAAAGTAAGGTCATAGGTAAATGTTTGTATTTCTGTCTGTCACAGACATTGTTGGTAGGTCATTGCTGGTAGGAAGGAAAAAATACTTAGTACTTTGTTGCAAAAAGATAATAAAGATGAGAAAAGCTAGTAGAATTTGTAACTTAGTAGTCAGCAAACAAGAAAACAAAACAAACAAAAAAAATAAATAAATTTAAAATAGTGATTTTTGCCTGGTATTAGAAATAACAAATACAAGAGGTTGGGGAGGAAGAGAAAGATCTTACAAAACATTTTTTTTTTCTTTATGCAGCCTTCCAAAATTATCTTACCATTTTGATCATTGCACCCTATGCTATAAATGTGTTTGAACTCATATAAAAATTGGGGTTTACAGCTATGTTAATTTTTCAGATTAGCCTGATATTTTTAAGTGGCACTAGTAATTAATGTTAATATACTTTATACTTTCCTCCTGTCAATTAGACTTTATTGATGTGATGAAAGTTGAACAGAATCATCTCCAGAAAGGTACTGACAATAGTTAATGTTTTTCATCAAGATTAAATGAATGGATAAGAATTTTTTTAGAGATGATGTTATGTTGGTTAGGTTGGTGTTTTGTGGGTTTTTTTTTGTTTGTTTGTTTGTTTGTGGTTTTTTGGGTTTTGTTTGTTTGTTTGTTTTTTGTGAGTTTTGTGGGGGGTTTTTTGAGATACCTATAAATTGGAAAAGTATTGCCAAAATATGAATGCATATACAAGTCTTCACATTCAAAATCTCACCTAATGTGCAGATTTCTGTGTGGAGCAGTGTTTTTATTATAGTTGTTTGACTAAGAGAATGGAAAGGAAGCAGTGGTAATTCCAAAGGAGAATAACAAACAAACAAACAACAAAAAAAGTGAGATGGATACAGATACTCACCCATACCCAAAAGAAATATAAGGAAAGTGAGTTTTTAGTGAAAAGCAGTAAGGAGGGAAGCTTCTTCTGCAAAATGATTTTTGATGCATCCACTCCTTAGATACTCTGGACTTTCAGAATTTCTGTGTGTGGCACTCAAAATTTCTAATGGAAAACTATTTAAAGTTCTTTCCCCATACCACTTATATCTCCAAATTGAGTGACTACCTTTTAGTCACAGAACAGTTTCTTAGGCTGTATCCTTTCCCTCAAAGCCTGTGTTCCAATGATGAATTGTGGTTTTGTCTTGCAGTTGACTGCCTAGATTGAGCTCAATTTCATAAACTGTTCTTGTATTTGCCTTATTCTGTCTAAGTCTGCTTCTGTAGAACGCATCATTAATACATTCAGTAGTTCCTAATGCAAAACAAACAAACAGAAAATCTTGGTACTGAGCTGCTTTCTGATTTGCTGTTGACTCTGTTACCTACTAGGTATTTACAGTGCACATTGGACCACATCTATGGAACATTCTCTGTATTTTCTCACAGTCCATTCATGGAAGTTTACCCTGAATGCTGTCAGTATTCCAGTCTTGCTATTGAAAGATATAGATGTCTCAACATTTACATTTATTTAAATTAATGGAAAGGACTATTATCTGGTACTGCCATATATGAGAATGTAAAAAAGCACAGGTAGGAGAGTAACATTTTTTAAAGGTGACTGGATAGTCTAAGGATTCTTCTAGGTACTGTCAACAGTCACACAGCTTTGCTTGAAACTTACTGTCTTGTAAATTATGTCCAAGGCATAATAGATATTGGGGTCTTTTATTACAATATCTTTCTTTCATCATCCCTTTCTTTTCTCATAAAATTGAGTTCTCATATTGTTTAGACTCACTACATTGTAACTAGTGTTACATTCAAAGCTCTTCCACAGGCAGAAGAGAATATGCCATATTCACAGAAGAAAGAATACACTTCTAGTCTACTGTTCTAACAGTGTAGTAGGCTATCGCATTAATACAGCAAAACACCTTTAATACTGCCATCAGAATGATTATACTAAATCTTCTTACTATCTGTGTTGGATTCTTCCATGTAAATGTCTCTCTGGAACCTCCATTTATTTCTGCAGGAACTGTCAGGTCACTGCAAATCCTGTAGCTTTTACTAGTACTTGCAAAAGTCAGGTTCAGGTTCCTTGGGCTACACCAGAAAAAGCCTTACACCAAAGAGAGCGGTAGCTTCACGTTAACTCCAAGGGAAAGGATCAGATAGAAATCAAAAAGTAAAGCATGAATTATCAATACAAAATGTACCAATTTACTCCTTACTAGTTTAAAATTGTCTTGTCAGTTTTTATTTAATTTAGCTAATACTGTATAGGGTACAGTGACCTCTGTTACACCTGTGTGTTGTCAATATTGTTCTGTTTCTGCATTGTAATACTTGTTTGTTTCCTTGAAGATGACTAGGGGGAAAGACAAAAAAAAAAAAAAAAGGTGGGAAATATATTTACAAAGCTTTAATTTTCAAGTCTCTTGCATCTATGAAAGAACTCATATAAATGCTTTAATAAAAGGAAAAAGATGAATGGTCTTTGACATCAGTGGCCTTGTTTGTTCATAATTAAGGTCTACTGTAGATTTTATGTCGGCATTAGATGTGATTGAAAAATACATTATCTTATGTAGATATAGTATTTAATACTTAACAATTTTTTCTGTATTAATGATATAAAATATATTTGAGTCAATCTTGGTATTTAACCTTTAAGGGATTTATGTATCCATTTGACCAGTGCAGAAATTACATGTGATAAGACACATTTGGAAAATATTCAGTAATGTACTAGAAAAATGCACTAGAAGACACATGCACTTAATTTAAATATATTAGTAAGTACCACTGAAATCTGTGTGACTATTCACATGCCTAAATCTATTGTATGCTGTTAGCATTTTCATATTGTTATTTGTGTATCAGTATTATTTTATGGTTCAGCATCTAAAGTGCTTGTTTGTTTTCTTTCAACAATATAAAGAAGTTAATAAAATGTTTCCAAAGAGGTGTTTGTCTTTAACTGAGATACTTTTACTTATATTGAAAAGTATATATATTACACTTGTGATCAAAATGTAATAGTTTACAGAGGAAAATACCTCAATATGCATATAAAAATATCTACAAAATAAAGTAAAATAAATAATCTTTATAATTAACTTATAAAAATGCT
>JANIJG010003264.1:0-10513 GCA_024611175.1 Megaceryle torquata
CCGGAATATCCCAACAGTAGCCTTTTGATGTAAGCAGCCAGCATCCAGCTCTGCACACTGCTGCACGTTTAGATGCCAGTCCAACAGAGTGCTTTGGCACGTACTTACAGATCTCGTGATGCTACACTTAAAATTAGCCACATGCTGCTAATTTTTTTGCCAGGGTTGGCTTAACACCATATACATATCACATCATCTGGGTGACCACTGAGAGAAACTAAGGATGCAGGTTGCAGATTTCATACCTTAGAGCATGATTATCCTTGGCTATATTCACAACCCTTTTTCACTAACCTCACCTTCAGACAAAGTGCCATAGGGCTTCATGATATTTAAGTTGTAGGTATTTAGGAAAAAATTATAGTTTCATGACTTAATAATAGTCTATGATGCTGTTGTTAGCTTAATTTTTCCTTCTCTAGAATGGTTAACTGTAATTCAGACAGAAAGGTTACACTTGTCTACCAATTTCTATTGCACTTAAGGATAAAAATGTTTTAAAAAAATCAGTGGCAAAGAATAACACTGGGAAAAATCAGACTAAGTATTGGTTAACAGTGAATTAAAGCTTAGCTAATGGTGTGAGGCTGGCAGAAGGAGAAGTCTAGAGCACGTCTAGAGGTAGCTATTAAGCCATGCGCCTGCTGACTGACATCGCCTGTGCACCATCTGCCTGGCTTTCATACACCTGGTTTTTATGTAGCTGCCTTAGTACCTTTGCTGTGAATCCCAAATGTTATCACACACCTCTTTAAAAATGTTCACTCTTTGCATTACATAGCCGTAAAGGGACTTTCAAATTATTAAATTTAGAAAGAGAAACGGAGGAAAAAGGCAAATGAGATGCTCATAGCCAACAGCATCTTCAGCTTGAAGGGAGCTAAAGAAGCAGCTAAATTTGGGTCAATATACGACAGATCAAAAATGCAGGTAAATGTTTGCTTGTGTATGATTGTCAAGGTGTGTGTGTGTGATCTTTTGAGAGATAATTTTAGAAGGAGAAGTATTTCATCCAGCTGCTTTCACAAGCTTATATCAATTTGCAAAACACCAGGGACACACCCAACAGGGCCACTGGGATAATAACAAAGATACACGTTTTTTTTGTCTACCTACCAAATTTAGAAACTCCCTCTTGGAAAACATTTCAAAATGGCTTTTGTTAATCCTTCTGAACACCTGGAATGAGCTCAACAAGCCAAGGAACTAGAAAAGTTACTGTGTGGTTTACCATGGTTCTTGCATCACTTGAAATCAAAATTTTGAAATAAGCAGCTGAAAGAAGCATTAGAAATTCATAGATATCCCTGTTGGGTGTTACATTGTTTTGTGCCAGCACTGACAGTTCAGATTCTAAAACGCAGTGACTCTGTTCACAGAAAGCTTACATGCTGAATACAACAATGTTTTGAATGTTTGGAAATCTGCATAGGAAACATACCTTCATTTTTATTTTTATTTTTGAATATTCTACAGTTTCTTGGGGGTTTCCCCTTTTTTTTTACCCTCAAGGTTTTGTCAGATGGCAGCCATTTCACAGCAATACCCAACTTCTGGGAGCAGACCTGAAGGTCTGATGAGTCTCATAGTGTACTAAAAACCAAACCCTGCTTCCTTCTCTTACTAACGTGAATAACTTCACGTAGACAAATTGTCTGACAAACTTCAGTGGGATAATTCATGTAAGGAAGTTAAGCGTAAATTATCTCTCCAATAGATCAGAATTTCTCTTTGCATAACTATCAAGAGTGAGTGGGAGTTTCGCTGGGTGTGAGGAATTCAGGCCTGCTCCTTAAAAGTAGCGAGCAGTTTTGCTCGTGCTCGGTTGTGATGGTGCAGAAAGGCTGAAAATAATTTTCTCACTGGGAAACAAAGGTCAGCAAACAGAGTCTGAAGAGAAAAGGCAAGATTAGTTAATACACCAACAGACTACCTATAAAAATATTTTTACAAGTGAAGTTCAGTTTTGTACTTGCTCAAAAACATGCAAATTTTTATTACTATTTTTTTAATGTTGCCTTTAGAGAAGTATTTATTAAAAATAAAACAAACCTAGTACAGCATTTCTGCACTCTCAGTTTCTTAGGTACCTGCCTTACTGCAAAGCTTCTCCCTCTTTGATTAATTTTGGGATTTGGTGTTTGCTATAAAGTCTTCATGCAGGACCATACTTTCTACATTCACTTTGACTTGTAGCTTAATAGCAAATTTGCCACTGAAGCAAGTAGGACTGCATGGCCAGGAAAGCATCAATGGTGACAACTATGCATCTAGCATACTGAAATCTGTGATAGACCTCTTGTATTTAATATGCTGGTCCTAACATCATTTTCCTTCTTTAAATCAAAGCTTTGACAGATCTCACCTGAGCTGTGCATGCTGAAGGGGACTTCCAGGGCACCTCTGTTTCAGGTGCATGCTGGTGTTGCAGCCAGACCAGTGAGGTCATTTAAAGCTGCCTGTCTGGCCGTAGCACAACTTCCTGTAGAGCAGTCGCAAAGCCAGCCCACCTTTCACATCAGGGCAGTTCTGCACCATCATCCTGATGTGAGGATGCAGACATATCCAGACTAGCTTTAGGTGATCAGTCAAAAGTCATAGATCTGATATTGGCATGGGCTGACTGCCTGGGTACTTGTCCTGCTCCCAGGACAGGTTGGGCAACCAGGAAGTTGTGCACCATGAAAAAGATGAGGAAAGTAAATGAAGAAATAAATCATGACTCAGAATGTACTGGCGTATTTAGAGTATAAATATTCAATGTCACTGACAAAGTGAATTTAATTCTACTTTGCTGCCAATTCGAGACCAGTCAGACAGCATGATTTGTGGTCATATATCTGTGCACAAATAGCAACCTCCAGTGGTC
Source organism: Megaceryle torquata (assembly GCA_024611175.1). Taxonomy (NCBI): domain Eukaryota; kingdom Metazoa; phylum Chordata; class Aves; order Coraciiformes; family Cerylidae; genus Megaceryle; species Megaceryle torquata. The sequence continues at coordinate 2,870 of JANIJG010003264.1, forward strand.
ATTTAGTCCAAATTGCACATTGTGTGTTCGATCAATACAGCTTTTCCACCTTCCTCACTTAAAAGGATGTCTGAGACTACTTTGTATGTCTTTTCAGGTGTAGCTTAAAGCCATACACATGCTTTCATCATCATGATTAACAGCCACTGCAGTGTGGTCTTAAAATTAACAAAAAAATTTATATTTTCCAATATAACGTCTCATTAGTAGATTTTCAGAATTTGTTCTCTCCGGCTGCTCAGTTATTAGCTAATAAAAATGAGTTCCTACCTGAACCACCCACCATAACAGTAAAACCAGATGATTTCCTTTTGGGAAGCAGGTATCTTCCTTTCCTGCAAACCCCCTATTACATACTTCCTTTCAATTTTTCTATCATACCCATCATAGCCCTGTGCATGCAAAGCCAAAAAAAATTAAGATATATTGTAGACGTCAATGTTAAATGGAAAATATAACAAAACATATATTTAAAAATAGATTCCACCAAACAGTCCTTCTTTAAGATTTTAAACCCATGGTGCATACCTGCTATTAACTGAATGACATTTTAGAGCAAGTTAACCAAGGAATATATGCATCTGTGCATGAGAACTGTCCTACCATGTTTTCAGAGACACACCATGAGTGTGATACACATCCATCAGATCTCACGAATTAAACAGGGTGGTCTTGCCAGATCTTGGACTTTGCCTGAAGGGCTTCATCTTTCTCTTCCCCTTTTAACCTTTACGCAGGAGAGAGCAGATCGCTAAACTTTGAACAAAGCCAAAATACGTGCTCTAGTTATTAAGGCTTGGAATGGGTAAAGTTTGGAAAATGCCCATTATCTATTTATATGTCATGTGAGATGGAGATAGTTAATTCATTCTTATTTGCTATATGAAAAACACAACAAAAGCATGTATTTTACATCTTGAAGTGTGAAACTTTGTTTTCTCCGTGATACTGAATTGTTTTTGTGTAGCCATGGAAAATCTGTGGCTTATCTTTTCCAGTTGTTTGGGTATTTCCAAGGTGTATTTCCCCAGGGGGGAACTGCAATATCCCACCATAGTTATTCTGCGAGGGAATTTTGCTTTCCACTGTGGTGAATCACTGTTCAGTAAACAACCCTGTAACTTTCTGTCAGATATCAGCATGACTCTTTCTACTTCTAAAGGAAAATAGAAATGGGGTGAAAGGCAAATAATAACAGTGATAGACATCAATACCAACTGCAAGGGCTCAGTGGGCATCTTGGCATTTAGGAGCAAACATTTTTGTTACTGATGGTGGAAGTTGCTTTGTACTTTGCAGGGGATGACCCCGGTGTGTTGGTGCTTGCAGAACTGAAATAGTTGATCCTGGTAACTGTGTTGGTATGTCCATAAAAAAAAAAAAAAAAGTGTAAACCAGAAGTGTTTCGGTTTGATTTCTAAATCTGATAACACCCTGGGTTTTTAAAAGGAACCAAATAATTTTAGATCAACACCATTTTTCATTGAACTTACTCAGGTAAGTTCAAGTATGCCATGTGTGTCAGGACCCTCATCACTGGCAAGACCAAAGCAGGAATATATCAGCCTTTTACTAATTGCCCCATGCATACCAGGAGAGTTGTTGCCTTCCTGCAGCTTCCAACAGAGGCCTATCAATTTACTTTGGTTTAGCAAACCAAACACTTCTCAAAACCCTAATTGCTTTGGAATTGATGTTTCCATACTTCAGATATTTTAACATCCTATTTCACTTTTGTTGGTTTTTATATATACAGGATGTGAACGTTTTCCACCATATAATGAGATACCCCTAGAATAATGTGATTGGAGACAGGAAAGAAAAAGTTTGTTATATAGCAATTTCATAGAAGCGTCGCCTCCAAGAAGCAGCCCAAAGGTGGGCTCTGAGGACACACCTTCCCAGAGTTGGCAGTTGCTGCTGAGGTGCTGCCTGTGAGCCTGGGTACCAGGGACAGCATGCAGGCCACCTCACACTGGTGCTGGGACCTGAGGGCACCTGTCTGCTAGGCAAAGTCTCCTCTCCTTCCTTTCCTCCTGAAACCTAACCATTCACTGCTGGCCTTGTAGCAGCCATCCTGTGCCTCCCAGCTGGCAGGTAAGGGAGGGTGTGACTCCAAGGCTCTGCTGATGTTCCCCCCCATCACTATTTCATCCATGGAAGGGGACCTTGTTCCCACTCCTCTCTAAAGCAGGTGTTTAGCTCGAGGCATGCTCTGCCCTTGCATGAGTCATCCCTCAAGCTTACCTATCCCACCACTTTCATTCTTGACCATTCCAGCAGTTGTACTGTATCAGGCTCCTTTTTTTTTTTTTTGGTTACCTCCTCAGAGAAATCTATGCCTTTCATTTAATGGGAGAAAACACATTAATGTCTGTGACCCCCAGGTCCAGAGCCTTGGCTTGGAGCTCCAGCAGAGATGAGAGCACTCAGGACAGTACCATGCAGCCCTGTTTGATTTCCACTTCAATAACACATGCACTGAACGATGATTTCCCAAAGGAAGCAGTGGAAAACAACATTGAAAGCCTGAACATATGTAGATGGCATTCAGAGCCTGGGATGCTCCTGCCAATTTCTGCAACTGATGCACACTCAAAATATTTACTTAGGAATTCCTAATTGAGTAAACCATTCAGTAGTGGTGTAGTGTTTCAGATGAGTTGCAGTATCACCACAAAATATGTTGGTCGTTCCTTCTAACAAAGAACCCATTATGGGGATTTTTATCAGAGGTGGTGGGGTAAGCTTCCGATACTGAGGTTTAAGCTGTGCAGCTCCTCTGACAATGTTGATGGGATTCATGCATCTAAATCCCTTCATTCCTTGCTGAAAATGAACCCGCTGCCCAACAGCAGCTTCAGGTGAAGATCGAGTAGCAGGATTAGGGGTGAGAGCACAGTGACCCTGTGGGTGCCTGTTCAAGGGGCTTGCAATAAGGTTGGCTTGGCAGCCTGGCGGGGGAAGTGTGCACTGTGCTGCTGTGCAGCCAGGAATACAAATGAGAGAGGGTAGCAGAGGAGAAGACATAGCTCCTAAAGCCACCCCTAGCCTGCAATAAAATGCTATTTGCCCAGGGAGCAAAGATTGCCGGAGAAGAATATTAGGACACTTTTATTTATTTATTTATTTATTTTTAAATCAGAAGGTCAAAATCAACTTTTCTCATCTGTATGAAATGTGTTATTGGTTTAATTTCCTTATTTTTCAAGTTCTGTTGTTTTATATTTGTTGGAACTGAATTTTAAGCTCCTTGAAGAAATCTCAGTGCACATTTGTGCCAGTACAGGGGCTTGGGGGTAATTCTGAAGACTGGTTAATATGGCTGTTTATCTATATGTAGACAGTTCTGTTTCATATTTTTGTCAAAATTTAGATTCTTCTAGCAACAGTAAAAATTAGAATTTTCCTCTTGTAGCACATGTGGTTGTATAACAGTCCATTATAGGATTTTATTTTATATTTAAGTATTTTCCAGTTGTGCAAAGAATCTAAAGACCCTCTATAAACTACAGCTCCAGTAACGGCCTTCCTATATGTGAAATTAATCTGAAGTTACAAGAACATAATCATAACAACATTTGAAATCCATTATATGATCAATGTAGTCAAGTTGAGCAAATACCTACACTTGCAAATATAAAATAGAGAATCAAGAAAGCAAATTATGAATGAGGAGTACATTTCTCTTCTGACAAGCAACACTGTTCTTAAAGCTCACATGATTTTATGCCTTAGTGTGTAATTTCTGAAATGTTTTCAAAGATGTTTACTTTTTTTTATTAATTGCTTGGAACAGATGATCATTTTCATGGTTATGATCTTTCAACTTTTCCACATAACTTTGTGAAAAGAAAAGCTGAGTTGTTTAGGTGCTGGAGAGAAGACACAGCCATAATGGGAAATACATTTTGAAGGAGAATTATAATTTTTGTGACAGTAATCATATGTGTCTGCATAATTAAACAAGCATTAGTTCAGAAAAACAAGCTGAACCTTGTCTCCAGCTGCCATGATCTTGTGCTTGCTGTGACTACAGTTGGTTGTTTTTTCAAACAGTGAAAAAATGGATGTTTTCAGGATTCTGATGTAGAAACCAGACCTTCCAAAACATTGCTCCTCAGGTTTAGTTGGGCAAGGTTCTGTCCAAACCCAGATCAATGCTGGTTTGGTTTGCCTTCACCCCCCCAATTTATCATAGAATCAGAGAATGGTAGGGGTTGTAAGGGACCTCTAGAGATTATTTTGTCCAACCCTGCTGCCAAAGCAGGATCACCTAGTTTAGACCCCCCAATTTAGATGCAACTCTGTTTATAACTATTACTCAATAGTTATAAATATATATATTATATAGACAAACTATATTTATATAAAGGTATACAATATAAATATCTATCTATCTATCTAAGTGCTGGTGTTTACCTTGGAGTAATGACTGAGTGACAAAGAAAAGCAAAGGCTCTCCATATGGAAGCCACTGCCATTAATGGCTTAGGAAATGCGCCATTATTCCACTGACACTGTTTAGTTGGATAACCCATGCGGATGACCCAGCATAAAGCTCTGGAGCACTAGCACGGGCTGCTGTGGTGTGGGCTGGTTACAATTACCCTAAACTACACCAGAAGTCTTCACAAAAGCACTGTACTCAGGATTCCTTTGTGATAAGAATCAAGGAAGTTCGCATGTCAGAGAAAGATTAGATGGGAGAAGATGCCAAAACGTGGCATGGGGACTTGCCTTCTGATGGTTATAAAATGAAATATTCTCCATCCAGTAAAAAAAACCCAGTACATAGCCTTCAACCTGCCAAAGGACAGGAGCATGGCACAACCCTCCAGAATGTGTGATGGATGCACAAACTGAGGCACACCGCAAGAAATAGCAGAGAGGAAGCTTGAAATGCTGTTGGGTGCATTTCTTTAATATAAATAAATTTTTCCAAACCCTCAGTTTCATGATTCAGCATTTCTTTTGGCACTGAAATTATAGTAACAATTTAAAAGTAAGCTAAACAAGGCTGAGGGAATATGCTGGCGAGTTCAGGCCAGGGAGGGGGAAGTCCCTGGAAGTAATAATAAAGAAAACTAAGACCTCGTCTATTCCCAAAAATGACAGTTTAATTATTTTAATGAGGAATGTCTTAAAGCACTTTACAAACACCTAAGTGTGAGATCCTTGCAATCCTTTCTGAGGCAGATATGATCATGCTTTTTTTTTGGGGATGAGCAAAATGACCCATTGTCTTTAAATTCTTTGGCCAAGACCTGCTCCGAAAACAAAACAAGACCAAAGAACACACTCTTTAACCTAATTACGCGACAGTAGCAATGTGCACGGAGGAAGCAACTAAACTGAAAATTATACATGGGAGAGATACTGTAGCAAACTCTTTCTTGCTTTCCTTTGTTTTGAAAGTTGTGTTTTACTTGGAATAATAGTTAGCGGAAACTGTGGGGACTCAGCACTTAAAAAAAATGATGTCAGAAAGATATCTCATAGCTTTTGTCAGTATTGTTATTTTTTATTAAAAAAAAAAAGTATAATAACCAGATAATTTTTACATGTAACTTTTATCAGCAAGTGGGTCACATGGCCTCAATAGGTCAGCAGCTCTCAGGCAGCCAGGGGACCAGAACTGCATGTCTAGTGCATGTGTGTTGAGCGTCAAATTCTGAATGCTTGTACATATCTCTTTCTTAGGACCCAACCCCGGATTCCTTTAGGATTATGTTTTCCTAAAGGGGTCAGTGTCTCAAGCAGCTCCTGCTGCAAGGGAAATGGGTTACCAGATGGGGAGGTCTTGCAGATGTGGGAAGTCACTGAAGGCAGAGAGGTAAAAGCACCATAAGCTATGAAAACAAACAACATTTTCACTTTTCAGTATTGAAAAGTGCCCGATTTTTTTTTTTTCAAATGAATATTGATACTTTCTCCTGTGATTTTCCGTTAACTCTTGAAGCCATAGTTTAATATATAAAATACCATTGTAAAGGTCAGAGAATTATATTCTTTCTGTATCAAACTCATAACAATTTTTTTTAGGATTATCGTAACTCTTGAAAAGCTCTGATTTAAAGCCATCATCGTTTAAACATTTTATTCAGTAGTTTACATAGACATAGGCCTGAAACAAAACCTTAGCTCAAAACCTGCATGAATCTTGAGGACTCACTGGTTACAACTGATGTTCCAGCTTTGTTGCTCAGTACCCAGAGGAAAGTAAACTAAAGCTGCAGCTGGGAGGGCTTCTGCTCCAAACACTATGACTGGTCAGAGCTGCAACCACATTTTGTTCTTGTTTTTGTTTAATAGGCACTACCACGTGGCATGCATGCTCTTTGTTTGCAATACTTTGTCTATATATCTATAAACTGCCCCCAAGCCGTAAATAAAAATGAACACAATTGGCAAATTTATCATGTATTGCTAACTTTGGAAAAGATGCACAAATACCTATTAAAGGCAGAGTGAATCACCACGGAATTTCCATTCCACAGTAAAAGCCATATTTCATTTTGGCCAGGGAGGAGTTTTCCATTTCACCTTTTTTGCTCTGGCTTCACTAGAGTTTATTGAAATGGCAAAATGAAACACTCCGATTTCACTGAGACACAACATTGATGTAATTTTGCAGTTACCTTTGCGATGAAGTTGCAGCGTGGCAGGGGCTTTCCCAAGCTTTGGTTGCTTAGCTGTTTCAGGGTCCATCACACAGTGCTGAGCAAGCTCTGTTTTGCTAATGCAGCTGTACTGGTCTCTTTGCTCCTGCTGACTGGTCCAGAGACAGTGGAAGCATTCTGGTATGGGCCTGGCTGGTACTCAGTAGATGAGACCTGAAGCATCACTGAACATATACCCATGTTGTCTTATTTTTTCAAGATATTTACCACTTAAAATGTAGCCAATAAATAAGTTGAAAAATGAGGCTGTAAAGATGTTGCAAAGTGAGCTGAAAAATGAAAAATAAATGCACCAAAGTGAAAACATATGGCAGGTGCAAGTTACATGCAAATGTTATAATGAATTCTGAAAATATACATGAAAAATGAGAACTACAAATGTTTCTAGTCTGGATGGCACGTATTAAGGATCACTCCTATGTGCTCCATGATATTTGCTAGCTCTAAAAGCACAGTTGTGCTGGTGAACTTTCATTAATCACTCAGTACCCTTAGTGTAATAATAGGCAAGAGGGTTGGTAGTGTCAAGTAATTCTCTAAATTATATTTGACAGTTTCAAATGAGGGATGGATGAACAGGCAGCAGTAACTAAAATGTTGAGTCTGGACCTATGTAGGCCATTCAAAGCATACATAAGTTTCAGAGATCTGTGGACAATCAATTATCACTATTTTTTGCTTTCCACCTCTCACCAGCTGATGGCTCTGTGTAGAACTTGAAGCAAAAGTCCCAGAATTCTATTTCTTTGTTATTTCTGCACAAATTAGATCAGGAATTACTGCAGGATTTCCAACCTCTTTTGTCAGACCAGAGAGGTTTGGATAAGTTGGCATAATTATGGCAACCAACTTCTAGCTCTTCCCCTTTTGCTCAGTGCCTTGCCTGCCACACAGCAGCAAGCATGACAAAAGCAATTAATGGCCTCAATTTGTTTATAACATGTCTTTCTACTTTTTCTTT
>JANIJG010003264.1:18882-36460 GCA_024611175.1 Megaceryle torquata
TACTTTTTTTTTTTTTTTTTTTTGAAAGTAGTTTTAGTAGAGTTTAGTAGAGCTTTAGTGATTTTTGGTGTGTAAAATGAGTAGTAATTTTGCATGTGAATTCTCAGTCCTTAGTTTCTCCCTATCAGACCTGATTGATGTAGGATAAAACAGTATGTTTGCAGTCTCCAAAAAGGGCAAGAGAGAAGACCCAGGCAACTACAGTCTGGTCAGCTTCACCTCCATCCCTGGAAAGGTGATGGAGTAGCTCATTCTAGAGATCATATCTCAGTACATGGAAGAAAACAAGGTTATCAGGAGTAGCCAACTTTTTTGGATTTACCAAAAGGAAATCCTGCTTGACTAATCTGATATCTTTCTATGAAGCCATGGCCAAACGTGTAGATGAAGGGAGAGTAGTGCACGTCATTTACCTTGACTTCAGAAAGGCTTTTGATACTGTCTCTCATAACATCCGCCTAGAAAACCTCAAGAAATGAGGCATAGACGATTGTCTGTGAGGTGGATTGAAAACTGGTTCAACAACAGAGTTCAGAGGGTTGTGATCAGTGGTGCAGAATCAAGCTGGATGTCTGTGGCCAGTGGTGTTCCCCAGGGATCAGTACTGGGTCCAGTTTTGTTCAGTATCTTCATCAACCACCTGGACCATGGGATAGAGTGAACTTACCCTCAGCAAGTTTGCTGATGATACAAAACTGGGAGGGGTGGCTGACACACCAGAAGGCTGTACTGCTACCCAACATGATCTGGACAGGCTGGAGAGCTGGGTGAAGATGAACCTCATGAGGTTCAGTAAGGACAAGAGTAGAGTCCTGCATCTGGGGACGAGTAACACCAGGCACTGGTACAGGTTAGGGGTTGTCCTGCTGGAAATCAGCACCACAGAGAAAGACCAGTGGAGTCCTGGTGGATAGCAAGTTCTACATAGGACAGCAATCGTCCCATGTGGTGGGAAAGGCCAGTGGCATCCTGGAATGCATTTATAAAACTGTGTTCAGCAGGTCGAGGGAGGTTCTCCTCCCCCCCTACTCTGCCCTAGTGAGACCACACCTGGAATACTGTGTCCCATTTTGGGCTTCCCAATTTAAGAGAGACAGGGATCTACTGGAAAGAGTCCAACAGAGAGCTACAAGGATGATGAAGGGACTTGAGCATTTCCCCTAAGAAGAAAGACTGAGGGAACTGGGGCTGTTCAGTCTTGAGAGGAGAAGACTGAGAGGGGACCTTATGAATGTCTATAAATATCTGAGGGGTGGGTGTCAAATGCAAGGGGCCAGTCTCTTTTCTGTAGTGCCCGGCAACAGGACAAGGAACAATGGGTATAAACTTGAGCATAGAAGGTTCCACCTTAACATGAGGAAGAACTTCTTTACTGTGAGGGTGACAGAGCCTGGAACAGGCTGCCCAGAGAGATTGTGGAGTCACCTTCTCTGGAGACTTTCAAACCCCGTCTGGATGCATTTCTGTGCAACATGCCCTGGGTGATCCTTCTCTGGCAGTGGGGTTGGATTCAATGATCTCTAGAGGTCTCTTCCAACCCCTAACATTCTATGATTCTATGACTGGTCTCTATTCTCCCAGATCATGGTTGGAGCAATCCATCATATAGGTACCTCTAAAAGTTAGAGATCATTAGTATTAGTAACCATTGAAAGAAAATAACTCCAGGCAAGAAGTAAAGAAGAACAGCCTCTGAAGTATGAAGTCAGAATGAATAATGGAAGTGAAGCCTACTGTTGTTCTTTGAAATTGGCTATTGTTTATTTCTTTATTATTTTTATTCTGGCTAATTAATTATGCATTGATCATTTCCACTGGACTCCTGATTGAAGTGCCTAAAACCAGACGACTCTTAACAGTGCTAAATCCAGGGCAAAAATGAGGTGTTTTGAAAAATATAGCTCTCAAGATATCAAAAGTAATCTGTAGATGTTTCCTTTGTCAGACTTGTGATGTGGAAAATAACCATGATTTAGTAGTATTCATACAGTTGTATCATTGATACAATGATTTGACAAATTGTTGAATGAGACACTTGACAGAGAAGAAGCAACAAATAGGCAAAAAACAAGGGAGTTATGAAGCTTTTAAAAAAATCTCTGACCTGTTTTACTGATCTGTACATTTCTGGAATGCTGAAAAGATGCATCTGAAGTGAGATTAAAGCCCCATTTACCATGGGAGGTTAAGGAGAAGAACAATGTCTTAAGAAGCTACCTGTCACCATGCACTTTCTTAACTTTTGGTCCACTCTCCAGGCAGAAATGGGAGAGGAGCTATAGTTTTAAAGACTACCAAAAAATCTGTGCATGGATTTAATTAACTCATGGGTGAAGAAGACTTTACAAGTTATTTTGAGAAACACAGTCAAAGAATAAAGTTAAACATCATGGTTATATACAGGCATGCACTCATACAAACACACATACAGTGCTTAAGAAGACACAACATTTCAAAAAGAATATTAAGAAAAGAAGGAGAACATATTCTGAAGGAAAGATACTCAAAAGAAAAAAAAAAAAAAAAAGGTGATTATTTCTGTATTTGCACTTGAAATTCATAACTAAGTCCACACTGGATCCCAGTGTTTTAGCTGTAGGCCTGAAAGAACATGGCAATTGGACAAGAAAGATGTGATGGCATCACGGAAAAATGGCAAGCATCTTACCGTACATGCTGAGGGGCTGTCAGTCAGTAAATTATTCTTTGTTCAGGCCATATATAGGCTTAATTAAATTTGGATTCAGACTCACATATGAATCCAGTCATTTTTATTCTGGGCTATGATGGTGGTTTAGCCGAGATGCCAAATGTTCATAAAAACCTCCTACCAAAAATGGGAGGAGTAGAGTGGTTCATTATTCTCCAAAAATGGAAATTTGCGTCCAAGCAGATACATGAATGTAGCACAGTAGTGTCTAGTGTGGTATGAGTTGGCCAACTTGGAAAGCTTGACTTTCAGTACAAGCAGAAAACTTGCAATGCATGAAGACAGGCAGCATTCTCAGGAATGCTTTACAACCATACTTGTGCTTTAATGCTATCAGTGAATCAATAAAGGGAACCATAAATGAATCCAGATACTTTGCCTGAAGTAAGTATGTTTCTATCTCACTTTTTTGCTTTTCTTTCCTCCTGCTATTTCTTTCTTTGTTACTTCACATTCTCATTTTCATTTCATCGATTTATGTTGTTCGTTATGTATTTATTAATACTTAGTAATATTAATATATCAGGTTGACTGTATGTTTATTATTCTAACATCTGTGTATTTATTATGGGAAAATCTATCTTTAAGGACTTGCATTATATCCAATAAAAACAACATGGAGGAAAGAAAGGAATCGTACAGCTGGAAACAATTTGGAGGGGGAAAATGAGTTTGAATTAGATTATTTTAAATGTGATACAGAGCAGGGTACACACTTCTCTGATGGAAAGGCAGCAATCATATTTGTCATAGCAGTAGGTGCTATGATTGGTTTAAGCATTTGTCTGTTACTGTGAACCTCAATAACACATCAGGTTTTGGACCTAATGTAGAAAAAATTCAGGGTTTTCCATTGTTGTCATAGATCATGGTCCCAGACAACAATGTCCTTTGAGTGTTCAAGCAGCTGCTCAGAAAGAAACTTGTTTTCAATAATCTGAAATGAATGTCTGCATTAGTGTTCGGATAGGATAAAAACCATTCGTGTGTGAGAGGCTGCTCCTCAGGAGGGGATGTTGGCTTGCAACAACTAGTGGAGCAGGATGTCAGGACAGAGGTGCATGGGATGCATTCAATCAGGTGAAATCTGTACTAGGACTGTGTGCAACCTCCAGAAGAACATGTAGGACCAATACAACCTGGTTCTTTATTACTCACACAGCTACCTTGGAGTGACTGCTGATGTCCATTTCACAAAATGACATGTGGAGGAGTCATTGCATTTGCAAGTGTGATTTAGTTAAACTAGTAGATACTTACACAAGGGTAGTTTTTTGTAGAAGCACAGTGGTGCGTAACAAGATGTATAATTCTTGGTTATGTAGAGAGACAGATTTCTCAGCTTAGGTTGAATTTTAAAAAACCCAAAACCCAACAATCAATACATGCATAGTGAAGCACCACCACTACCAGCTGACAGGCAGGTAGGCAGTGGCAGCTAGTAAAGAGGGAGAAAAAAACCAAACCAAATCTGAGGATGTTCTCTCTGTGCTCATTTTGCAGGAAAGATTTATCATACTGCAAACACTCATTGCAAAGCCTTCTCTTCAAATGTCTCAAACAGTGCATTTCTTTTCACAACTGACATGTTGCTGGAAGGAGAGACAAAAATATCCTTAACTTTAAGGTTATATTTAACATTAGGGTTATATTTATTTACAGTATATTTGTTTTAGCTTATTAGATATATATTATCACAGGGGGAATTCAGTTATGTAAGTGACTATCCCATAAGTTGCCTTACAAAGGTGGAAAGGCCATGCTGGAGCAAAGCTGGGCTGTTCCACCTAACAACTCATGTATGTATATTATTTACCATGGAGGCAGTAAGGTAAGTACAGTAAGGCATGAAAGCTGCCTTATGAGCACAGGTTTTTCAGTGCAATTCATCTTGATGGAAAGCTAAACAGTGGGGAAAAAAAGCTGTGATAAACTACTAATTAGCGAGGGGTATTTCAGTTTGCATTATCATCTTTGAAGGAAATTAAGGACCTGATTCAAACAGTTCATACTTCTGACTGTAGAAGGGTGGATAAGGATATTTTTCTATCACAAGTAGCAAAGCACGACAGTAACCCAAACCAGAATAAGAAAATAAACCTCCCAGCTGGCGGTAGCTGAGGTTGGGAAGGACTGGTAAAAAAGTTATGAAGCAACTACTGTGCTAAGAATTTATATTATTTTAACTGAGGAGACAGCCTATTGTGAGAGTGGTAGGTTCAGACTCTTCTTCATTCAAGTAGGCTTCTGTCACTTGGAGGTTTTTAGAGAAAGAAAAACATTTTTCTATTCTAAGGAAGTACTGTTTTATTAAAGAAACATCCTATTTTGAGAGAATGGAGAATTCACAGCTTAGTTAATCAATTTGAAAATTTGTGGATGATAATTTCTCAGTGCTTTAATATTTTTTTACATGCACAGCCTCGTAAAGATCTTGTGAGGCTTTAGTAATATTTTCAGAACACACTGTAAAACATAGATGAAAAGATAAATGTGAATGGACACCACCATTTGCAAATTATGAATGACAGTAATATATTTTGTTTGATTTTAGTAGAAAAATTGTCACATTGCTACATTAATGTTATCATCTCTCCTTTTCTTTGTCTCTCTAAAAAAAGAGTCTAGCATGTATAGTCTGTACTGTGTAATTTCCAAACATGAATAGATACATTTTTATATTTCCCAATTTATATTCCCTAGTCTTTTTGTAAGGTACTACTGTCTATTTCAAGTGTAGCTCACTTGTGTTTTCTTTTGCTTTGTGGGTTATGAGTTTGAAGAGAAGTGTAAATTCTCTTAAATTGAAATGTTATCATTAAATATTTCCCTCTTTGGCAGCTTTTGGCTTGCTTTAAAGGACAGACATCCTTATTCTAAACATAGCACTAATATGTTAATACAATTACTTCATGAACTCTGCATAGCTTGCTGCTGGATGGGAAATGGTGGACGGCTGACCTGAATGAATGAAAGCTAGAATTTCCATTCTGAGGGAAGTGTTAACTTTTTTAGCTCCTGTTTCATTCCATTTTTACATATAAAAATGGGAAATTTTTTAGAACAGATTTTTTTTTTCTGTAGATGTTTTCAAATTAAAATACACTGATATATCTCACTCTGGTCAACTCCATTTTGATTTGGTAGTGCACTTAATTCTAAATTAGTTAAGTGCATTGATGTAAGGAAACTGTAACTGGGGACTCTCAAGTCTCTGTATCTCATGAGCTCTGCTCTTGCATGGCTCCATAACACACTGCTCAGCTTGATAAGACATTGTGTAGCATGACACACTGTCTTCCTGTGACCTTTAACCTCAGGTCTCTCAAAACCCAACAGACTGATGTGGGGATGCAGTTTAATGCTTTGTTTCAATGATTCAAAACTAAATGGACCTGTTTTTTGTTCACTGTAAATGAAATGGCTATGTTAAATGGAATAGCTCCATTTAAGTGTCACTATGGAAAAGAAACTTCTTTTTTTTTGAGATGAGTGAGTACTTATGGTTTTTGGCATTCTGTGATCATACTAATAAATATGTAATTAGCTGTAGTGGAAAATGATACTGTTATGTGGCCATGCAGGCAGAGTCTGTAATGACCTGTAACTCTGATCAACTCCTGCTTAGCATTGGCCAGAAGGAAAATCCTAATTTTCTGTTGCTTTTAAGTTTGTCTTTAGTTACTCGGGATAAAATTTTCCATGTTGCTTTACTAGTTTGCCTTGAGATGAGTAAGTCAGAGGTCCTGTGGAAAAGATAGTATGCAAATTCCAGGTTATTATCTAATTGAATACTGTATGGTAATTTGGACACAATAGGGCTAACTGTAGCAACATTAAGTTCAGCATTTCCTTACTTCTAAGTGCCTCACTTAGAACATATATGTTGTTTTAATGTTATTTTTGTCATGCCACATGTAATAAAATTGCTGGCTACAAATGATCCATAGCATGCTGACTGAATTAGTTAACTTCCAGTGTCCCAGTCTGATTGGTCAATGACTTACAATGTAATGCACACTTAAACAGGAATGCATTAACATTTAAGGACATATAAAGTGGTGGGTAGGCTTTATCCAAAAATGACAAGGGCCAAATTCTGGTCCTATTGCAGTCAGTAGAAATTGTGCCACTGCTTTCACTAATGCCAGGATTTTACAGCCACTAAAAAGGCTCCTGGCTTTTGGGTACAAGCAGAAGCTCAAATTGGAGCTGAATTTCATAGCAGAGACTCAGATAAAACTTAATGACTTAAATAGAAATCAACTATACAACCTATGATTTTTTAAGCATGGAGCAACTTTGCAAATGTGCAGGTGCTTCCAAATCTTACCGCGGCAAGGAAAGTCCTTTATGTAAGATGACAGGTAGTGCAGGATGGAAGCAAACCTGCCGGCATGCAATCCTGTAATAACTTGGGGTTCTAATGACTTCAGAGATTCCCTGAGCTTTACTACTGCGGTTAACTATGTTGTCAAAATCTCTTCCCTAGAATTACAGATGATAGGTTTGGTCATCTAGTTCAACCTCTACATCAAGCAGGACAGGCTAAACATAACATTAGACTTCAGAGTTACATGTGTAGCAGCATCCCTCCCTTTCCTCCTCTGTTCTTTGGGATACGTTCTGTTTGGTAAACCATCTGTTTCTAAATTGAAAAGCTTGAAATGCACAGAGAGGCATTTACAAACATTACAAAAAACCCAGCATCTCTTGATCTGTACACTTTGGCTTGCAAACAAATTTTTTAGCATTCAGGCATAGATCACTGCTCCATGCAGTTTGCTGCCTTGCTTCTAGTCATGAGCAACTTCTTTTTCAAATGAAGTGGCTGGCATATTCCAAAATATTATGTCTGGCAAATACCTTATTTTCTAATTGTCAAAATTTCCTTCCTGAGTATCACACAAGCCTTTTTAGCATTGAATTAAATAACCCATGACTGTAGTTTATTTTTTACTGATGTGTTGCATGTCCGTAATCGTGAAGTATAATATTATTGTTGAAGAGTCAGATTAAAATAAAAGAAAGCAAACAAGGAAGAGGACTATATAATCTATTACTTGGAGGCTTGAAAAAAATGAATGGTAGTGCTAAGGTAGCTGTTCTCTCAGGATTCAAACTGGCCAACAATTTTAGTCGTGCCTTGTTTATCCAATATGAGCTTAACTTTAAATCCTGTGTTTTAAGTCATACTAAAGAGGGTTTGAAAGTGTTTGAGTTTAAAAGCATGCCTGCATGGTTTGCAGAATACAGAAGTCATAGTGAAAGACAGCATGCAAGATCGAGCTGATTATGGGTTTTTCAGTTTTTATCAGATTTGGCCTCAGGTTTGAAATTAATCTAGCAGCCAATGTGGCCACAAGTGTAACCTGTTGCTATCTGTAATTCTCTCTCCACTGCAGAGGTTCAAATTCTGATTTTTGGGACTGTGGAAGAAAGATGATTCCTAAGATTTAACCACTGTTGGTGTAAAAATTGGGTTCAGAGGGCTGAGCAGTCTTTAATTAGTCTGCTCTCACCACAGAAAGCTCATTGTTCTGTTGGGTGAAGGCACTTCTATCTCTAAGGAAGCTCAACAGATATGGATTGAATTGCTGCAGATTGGAAAGCTCTATTCAAACTGCTAACATGAAAGAAGTTTACTCACGGATCATGGATTTACTTTTACTGTTCACTCATTTCTTCATGACAACATGGAAAATTGTTTTCTGTCTGACTCCACCCATCCTGGTCAGAAGAGGTCTCCATGCAAAGTGCCATCTGACATGGTCAGTGCAAACTTCCAGTTTCTGAGGGGAATGGCACAACAGGTAGCAGTGTTTTCTATCTCTGTTGCTGAACTAAAGGGTTTCAGACAACAAAGGCAGAAAAATGGGGAGCCCCTTCCTTGCTTCTTTCCTTTGGCCCAGTTTCATACCACACTGCTCCAGGCATTTGCATGAGATGTCCAAGATAGGAACCTCATCAGCCTGTATTCCTTCTATGGTCAAAGAACAGAGAGAACCACTTCCAGAGGGCGATTTGGATCTTAATTTGACTTCATGACTGTCCCTGTTGACTATCCTGGGAGCTTAGACTCCCTAATTAGGTATCAAGCTTGTTAATATCTAATTTTTGTTGGCTATGAAATTTTTCGACCTCTCCATGTATGTTTCACAGGGAAGCATGTGGTCCTCTCATAAAGTCATACCTGCTTGTCTGACACAGTAGACATGGAACCTTTATTTCCATGTAAAGTCCTAGAACCTGTAGAACATGCAAAAGTTGTCATAGGTGATGACTTTCAAACAGATACTGGAAAGAGAAAAAAAAAAGAAAAAAAGCTGCAACCACAGACATAACTCCACCACTACTACTTGGACATTTAACAACAAGTGGAGTCCAAAATTACCACCAGATGGTGCACCTATTTAGCAAGTGACAGAGACATGTTCCACAAGAAAGGTCAACCACAGCCTCCAGCAACCCATCGTGTTGCTTCCCTTGATGTTTGTTCTCAGCTGTGATATAAATTGAATGTGTTTGAAATGTGGACCTGCCAGTCATACCATACTGTTACATTTAATATGGAGCATGTTTTCAATCTCCACGATGGAAGCCTTTCAACTGCATGTCTAGGGACATGAGGAAGTATGAAAGAGCGTAGCAGATCTATGAGTGCATGCAAAGAGAGAAGGAAAGAAAATGAGATGGGCTAGGAGTGGGAAAAACTGGTAATGGTGAACGGCAATGAGCGGGATCCAAATCCAGAAGCAGTTAGCACAGAGCATTTGGGCTTTGCAGTTTCATTAAGCTGGTCTAGTTTATTAACGGTAGGTGGCTGGGAGAAGGTTAAGATCATGGCATTTCTGATGCATAGTCTTGATGTCTAAGTCAGTATTTTGGAAAACAGCCAATGCCAGTATCCCAGGAGAGATGGGATGAACATGGGATATTTTATTTACTGCATAGCAAAGGTGGTGAACTTTACTAACCGGTGAAGTGTTTTTTATTCCCTAACTGCTTCTCATTGCTAATCACTTGTGGTTCTCCATACTGAGAGAAAGATTAGCACAAGGTGACAACCATATGTTTTCTGCCACTTTTCTCAGTGTCTCAAGACTTTTCAACTTGATTCTTTCAACTAGATTTGCTGTAAATTGATGCATTGTCATGTGTAGGACATGAGTAGGTCTCTCTTCCCACTCTATTCCTTGCTTTAAAGAAAATTCTAAAGTATTAATGGTTCCTGGCAATCATCTTTCATGAACATTACAAAATTGATGCAGAAGAAAATACTGTGAGTCAGTCCTTTGCATAGGTGTGTCTTTCACTGCTTTTTATTCTTTTAGCATGCTTTTAAACATGTTGCAAATAGAATTTTATATATTACTAGAGAATGATTAATTAGAAAGGTTGTTCTTGACCAGTAAAGAAACTTCTGAGATGAAAATTTCCTCCGAGCAAAAAGTGAAAACTTTTGAATATTCTTTAACCCAAGAAGTTCTCATTCAGAACGGACAAAAGTTTTAATTCTCTTTGTTCAAGCTGAGAGAAAGGCGTCACCTCAAGAAGCTCAATACAATTCCTTTCCTATCATTTTCCACATACCCTGTGGCTCCTAGTTCAATGTGAGAACTATCATTTTATGGTTAAAGCATGGACCAGGAGATAATGGACTTGGATTCTGTTTCCAACTGTGCCATATACTTTTCTTGTGACCTTGGGCAAGTCACTTCATACCTCTC
This sequence comes from Megaceryle torquata, assembly GCA_024611175.1. Lineage (NCBI taxonomy): Eukaryota > Metazoa > Chordata > Aves > Coraciiformes > Cerylidae > Megaceryle > Megaceryle torquata. Next base: position 29,323 of record JANIJG010003264.1, read on the forward strand.
TGTCTGGAGACTAAAGATAACTAATTTCAGTGGGGAATTGAAAGGCTTAATTAATGTGGACTAATCCATTTGTGAAGTACTTTGGGATCCTCAAATACAAATCGTTGTTCTTCAAGTCTTCTTATCCAAACAAAAAGCAAAGGACAGAAATGTCATGGAGGGATCTGGTCTTCTAGAAAGCGAGTCCAGGCCTGAAAAAAGACCATACCAAACAAATCTCAGTAGAATGGGCCTGATAAGGTTATTAGGTTAGCTTGCTTAAGAGGGAAGTTTGGAAACTTTAGGCAGTTGTCCACAAACTTAAATTTCACAAAGAGAAAATACATGTTCAGTTCTTGCATGTAATGACAAGAGAATAGAGCCCACAGGGAGAGTAACTGCTGATTACTTACTGTGTGCTTGCCGTATGTGTGCTGTGATTCTTTGAGTAAATCTTCCTGTTCAGGACCCTCTTTTTCTAGCTACTGGTGCACAGCGACATCCTGATACTAGAGACGGGTCATGAACACTTTTTCACTCCTTCCTTTTCTTTTTTTCCTTTCTGTCTCCCGTTTTCTTTTACTTCAGCAGCTCAGTAATACTGAGAACAAGTTCCCTTCCCTTTTGTTTGCTTTCCCCTTGTCCATTAATCAACCATGTTGCTTTATTACAGACACTGTAGTATTAACTACAGTATAAACAGAATCTCTTAGCAGGAGATTTAGCTGGGATTTCCCTGCCCTCTCACACAACTGACATTTCTGCAGCACCACTTTCTTGTTTGTTTTCAGGGATTAGTGGCAATATTCCACATACTGCTGACATAATGAGGCATAAGCTTTACTCAAAGAAGGCAAGACACTGATTATTAAAAGACCCTGGACTACTGTGCTACTAGGGGTAGACATGGGAAGTTTGAAAGGCAGCAGACTACCCTCAGATATGAGTGGCAATAAGATTGCTGATGGACTTTTGCACAGCACAAAGATATTCTGTGAATACTGTGACCTGCCTGAAGTTAATTTAAAGGGTCTGCATGGAATATCTCATATAGCTGCACATGCCATCAGTTTGTGTTATCCAGAGGAACAGACATCACGTGATAGACAAAAACACTACTTAGTACCATATAGCCTAATCCAAGACTTTTCACGTGAAACATTTGTTTTGTTTTGGTTTTAAGACATTTGCCTTTCTAACTGGTCCGTTTTAATTAGAGCTCAACCTGAACCACAAACGATAGATTTGAACTTTCCCAGAGTTCAGTAGTGTTCAGATCTGGCTTTTGGTTTGGCCCATCATAAAGACAGGGGTCAGCTTCAAAGTTCAGATCTGGAAATGGGCTGCTACAAAGCAGGGGGCCAAAAAGATTATTTAATGAGACCCATATCTCATTTTAATGGTGGATTTGCAGTAGAGACACTTAGTGTTTTTTGAAAGTACTTTTACATAAGCAGCATCTCAAAGACTGGTGTTAATACCAATCTATTTTAATACTCTTCTATTTATACTCCAGAAAGGGACTTGTCCCTCCTTTCCCTCTCCTTTCCTGGATCCTAGCCTGCAGCTGCAGTACCTTAAGAACCTACAGATTTTGCTTCTGATCTTCATTTAAAACTCGTCCTTCAGTTCTAGTCTATTACATTTAAAAACAATGGAAGCTCTTCGTGGGCTAGAAATTTGATCTTTTTTTTCCTCATTACATTTATTTTTTTCAGATGAAACTGTAGCTAACTCACAGGGCTGGAATCCACCCATCTGTCAGACTCTTGAAGGTGTGGATCAGCATTTTAGCATAAGCTTGCTCAGTACCTAGCAAAACACAAGCTTAACAAAACACAAATAATAAATAACAACCACTAGTTTACCAGAAAAGATAACCTGACTGGTAGGGTTAGCTGGACAGGTTCAGATTAAACATGGATCTTTCATGAGTCCTGAGAAGATGCATAAGTTCTTCCTTATTTATGTGAACCTTGTCACTTCCCAACTCCTGTCAGGACCAGAAAATCCAGAGCTGAAAAAGAAAAGACTTTGCTCTTGTGATGCTTCCAGACTCATTTTGTAAACCAGAGAGGTTTGGACCAGAATCTAAACTTTGTGCATTTATCCAAAACCCTCTGAGCTCTTTACTCTTTTAAATTTCTTTCATATGTGTGATTTGTGCTGTGTCTCGTTCACTGGGGTTACAAACTTGACTACTAGGCACAGACCCTTTAAACACCAAGAAGCAGAGATATCATTCCTTGAACCTAGCTTGCCTCCAAGAAAGGCTGTCAGGCAAGTCAAATGTGAATGCAGCTACACAAGCACTGTAAGAACATTTGGAAAATATTTAAGCAAATTTGAAGTCAACTTTCATCCAGCCCTTTCACCAGAACTTTCTCATTTGCTTTCCACAAAATCTGAGCTCTGACAGGGGATACCAGTGACTTATGGGGTTACTGCCCAGCTGTTTGACCTACGCCTGGAAGATGTGATCTCTGCAGTGGAATTAGCAGAGCAGAATGCAGACTCATACTGGTGATCTGCAAACCCAACCTCTATGCGGCAACCACCAAGGAAGGACTGGTTTGGGCTGGACTGCAGGCTAAAGCAAATGAGGGACAGTTGTTCTGCTACCATGACAGATATCAAGGGAGTAGTAATATCGCAAACAGCCACAGCAAGACTCACTGTGTCTCACCTGTCAAACCCTTCCTTGCCAAGAATACACCAGAGAAACACATTAAAGCCCACGTGCTTTAAGGATAAGTGGTGAGTCACCACAATAGTGCTCAAGTTATAGATTTGTTTGTGAAATTTGACATACTGAGTTGGTCCTCTAAGGTATCCTGCCAAGTATCAGAAACCATGCCAGGAATTTCTGTGAACAACAAATTTGTAGGACAGCCTTAGTGAACAATATGCAGAATTATTCTCCAGGAGGCAATCCAACAGCAATTCCCAGAAAAATGCAACGAGAACCTCTCTGCTACATCCCTGTGCAGAATTTTACAGAGAAAATGCAACACTGTGGTGGACTATTTGATATAAATTGCTTTTTCTTTTTTTTGTCAAGCATAGAAAATAGCCTTCTGTCTATGTCTATACAGTTTTGAATATCTTGAGGCCATCTTGAAGAAGAGAGTCACTGGACAAGATGAAAGCATAAAAATTTCTGGAAAGTGCTGTCCCAGTCACACAGGAGCTGTTTCTCCAGACCAGTAATTCAAAGTATTTTTAGACCTCCCCCAGCCCGCCTGTCACAATTTCTGAGGTTGGGCAGTATTTCCTCCATATTTGCCGCTATTACCACAAAAGGGTCTGTAGATCAAGGTATTTCTCAATGCCATTTTACAGTCATTTCAAGTTTACCTCCTCTTGTATTACTATTGCAGTGAAAGCTAAAACATGACAGATGGTTATGCCACTTTATGATATTTCTCTGGATTTCAATTGGAAATCTGACAAATAATTAAAAGAAATATTTTTTCATTTGATTCTGCCTAGACCAAGTAGATGCCTAGAGTATGGGATTCAGTTTAATAAAAGATACTGCTGCTCTTCATAAGCCTTATTTAACTAAGGTCATAACTAAGTCAAATTAGTACTTTATTTTATATGAAGTCATCTTAATGTATGATAGAATCAAGTTAAGTGATATTCTGAAAACAAATAAACAAACAAACACCTAGAAAAAAATACACTAGAAGAAGTTATATTATGTTCAGTAGAATATCTTTATCCTAATCAGTGAAGCCAACAAAGTCATCTTTTGGCTTATAATGTAATGAAATCTTCCTTCCCCAGTCAGAATATAAAACAGGATAATGGACTGATAGTGGAGTATTTTAAGGGAGGGATCTTGTTTTCTAAAACCACCATATACCCTCAGAAATTACAGTCAGATAACTGTTGCCAGCATAGTTGGAAAGGATCATTGTGCATGGAAATCTGTCTTAGCTCTCTGATGGGATAAGTTTAGACTTTGTTCCTTTCTTTGCATTTTCTCCTCCCAGTTTTGGGGATTCTCTATGCAGCTTGATAGCCTCTGGAAGCTTTGTTTTTTTGATGTCTAACACTCAGTGCTTGGTAAGGCTGAATTCCTATCCTGGCCACATACAGGCTTTAGAGCCAACATCCCTTTGCAGATTTAGCTCTAGGTGCCTAGCTCTTGGCCTATAGATGTAATTAATTTTGTATAATGTAAACATTGGGATCTAATCTGAAAACAGTACCTTATACCTCCAAAATGTCTTGGGCTAGGCTTGCTTGTTACTGCTCTTGCTTTGTATGTATCTCCAAAAGGGTATTTCTAGAGTAATACATAGCTATCAAAAAATTGTGTTGGCTAACAGAAGAAGTGATTATGAGATAAAAAGTTTATGCTGACAGATAGAAAAAGCTAGCTTTTAAGATCCTGCTTAAAGCTACATATGTCTTGCTAGTAGTCAAGAAATATCATCAACTCTAAAAGGAGACAAGAAAACATTTAGCATCTCTGAAAAAGAAGCAAATGCAACCTCAGCAAAACTTCTGTCAAGACACTTAAATTACTTAATTTATTTCAAATGAAAAATAAAGGAAGGATGTGGATCTAATGCTATGCAGGTGTGGCATGTGAGAAGGTGTGAGTGCAGAGTGTTAGGAGTGTACTTCTCTGACAGGCATGGTGATGCTAAGCATCGCTATGTCCAGATCTCTTTATAGCGCTGGCAGCAGATGATGAGTTCAATACTATTCTAGTGGAAAAGCAGAGGAGAGGTGTTCCAGTCCTAGGAGCTGCTGCTTCTTTCTTGGAGCTAACCTGTCCCGCCATACAGCTATATGGACATCCTCCCTGAAAATGGTTGAATTTGTGTTTCAGTTGTTGGTTGAGATATCCACAGAGAAATTCCTCTGTGGCCTCCCCCAGAAAAAGAATCCATCAAGAGGACAGCTTGTTCTCTTACAGGTCCTTCTTACATATGGATAAATGCCTTAACCTCCTTGTGCCCTTGCGAAAGAGCACTAACCGTATCTCTCAGCAGCTGCCCTTTCCAGATGCAAGGTGCAGTTTCTTAACTCAAAGACTACCTCTTGAATAAACATTTGTGTCTCACACCAACTTCAGTGGGGTAACACTTAGTATATCTGTGATATACTGTAATTCAATAATTATGGCAAAATGGTACTGACTTTCTAATAGGCTTTGCAATATATATTGAGGTAACATTCATGATTTGACCAAACCGCCTCAAGTGTCCAGTTCTGGGCCCCTCAGTTCAAGAGGGACATAGAATTGCTTGAGAGAGTCCAGCGCAGAGCCACAAAGATGATTAAGGGAGTGGAGCATCTCTCTTATAAGGAAAGACTGAGGGAGATGGGGCTCTTTAGCTTGGAGAAAAGGAGTCTGAGGAGAAAACTCATCAATATTCATAAACACATAAAGGGTGAGTTCCAGGAGGATGGAGCCAGGCTCTTCTCGGTGATGCCTGATGACAGGACAAGGGGCAATGGGTGGAAGCTGAGTCATAGGAAGTTCCATGTAAACATGAGGAGGAACTTTTTCACTGTGAAGGTGACAGAGCACTGGAACAGGCTGCCCAGGGGGGTTATGGAGTCTCCTTCTCTGGAGATATTCAAACCTGCCTGGACACGTTCCTGTGTGATCTGGTATAGGTGATCCTGCTCTGGAAGGGGGGGGTTGGACTGGATGACCTTTCAAGGTCCCTTCCGGTCCCTGATATTCTGTGATTCTGTGATCCTGTGAATTTCCTGAAGCCAGAGCTGAAATGTCATCTTCAATGTAGACAGATACTCACACAGACACCCACCCAGACACCTACCCATGGACACTCCGGCATGCCCAGGTATAGGAGCTTAGCCCTTACAACTACTCATAATTCAGCGAACCTTTAAAAGGTGTTATTATTTAACATGTTGCTACAGCAAAGCCCAGGTGTGTGCAGTGATATGCAAAAGAACACAGACATGACCAGTGCCATCAGGGATTTGTTACCTAGGTTAGAAGTGACATAAGCTGATAGAGGAAAAGATGACTTCATGCAAATGGCAGTGCAGATTTAAAGAGATGTTCTTCAACACAGTATATTTATGTCAGGCCATTGAAATGATTGAAAATAGTTTATTAAAATACTGACCCAGCAGCAACACCATTGAGAAGGTCTGATTCTGCAAGGCAATGACTTCTTAATATTCATGTGCATGGTAATAGGGATGACAGAGTATTTGTGAAATGGGGTCCATAGCAAAGTCAAATATAATCACAGAATCATAGAATAATTGAGGTTGGAAGGATCATCTCTTGACAGCCAAGGAGAAAATCCATTGTAAACTAATTAACTCATTAAATGCTCAAGCCTATGGAATCCGCACACATGAAAATCTCAGTGGATAAAATGGCTTGGTAGCAACCTACCCTGCTCTTGCATGATACTAAATTGAGCATGAAGTTGACTTGAAAACAAATTTACTTTAAAAATGTGGTAGTAAAGTCCTCCATTTCCCTGCCAGGTTCAGAGTGGTTGTTTCTTTTCTGCTGCTTTTGTTGTTTCCATGTTGTGTCCCCCAGGGATCAGTACTGGGCCCAACTCTATACAACATCATTATTGATGATCTGGATGAGGGGATTGAGTCTACCCTTAGTAAATTCATGGATGATACCAAGTTGGGGGGGAGTGTCGATCTGCTGGAGGGTAGGAAGATGCTGCAGAGGGACTTGGACAAGCTGGGTCAATGGGTTGAGGTCAACGGTATGAAATTCAACAAGACCAAGAGCAGGATCCTACACTTTGGCCACAGTAACCCCCTGCAGTGCTACAGACTGAGGGATGAGTGGTTGGAGAGCAGCCCGGCAGAGAGGAACCTGGGAGTACTGGTTAACAACCAGTTGAACATGAGCCATAGGTGTGCCCAGATGGCCTGGAACACCAATGGTGTCCTGCCTTGTATCAGGAACAGTGTGGCCAGCAGGACTAGGGATGTAATTTTCTCCCTGTACTCAGCCCTGGTGAGGCCTCACCTCGAGTACGGGGTGCAGTTCTGGGCCCCTCACTTCCAGAGGTGCTGGAGCGGGTCCAGAGGAGAGTGATGAGGCGGGGGAAGGGACTGGAGGGAAAGTCTTATAAGGAGAGGCTGAGGGAGCTGGGGTTGTTCAGCCTGGAGAAGAGGAGAC
>JANIJG010003266.1:5627-20608 GCA_024611175.1 Megaceryle torquata
AGAAACTTAAAAAGAAATTTAAAATAGAAATTTAAAAAGAAATTTAAAATAGAAATTTAAATAGAAATTTAAATAGAAATTTTAAATAGAAAGCTGTAAGAGATTCATTTGCCAGATTAGTTTACTTTGTGGGAAAAAAAAAAAAGGCAATGTTTTTGGGGTGTTTTTTGTTGTTGATGTTTTTGGTGGTTATTTTGTTGTTGTATTTGAAGGTTTTTGTGAAAATGGTCTCTATTTTTAAGTTCATTATTTGAAACAAGTCACTAGCTACCCGTTGTTCAACTGATTTGAAGGACTGTTAAGAAATGAAAAATATTTCTACTTAGAGCTATGAAATCAGAGTTCAAACCCAACCACTACCACACTAAAGCCAAAGCTTTTGAGAATTACTTACATGTAGTACTGGCAGATATGATTCTTCTCTTTAAATTTTTTGTTTTCCAAACAAAGAAATTCAATGGCTTTATTCTTGTCCCCTTCCAAGGCATCCTTTTCTTTTTCCACCATTTTAACTCTATTTAACTAAACAGAAGAGAGTCAGAGCTCTTTACTGCCAGTACTGAAAAACAAACCCTGAGGAGAAAAAAGCCCAGACCCTCCATAGCACACATCCTCTGGAGACAGTCTTCAACAATCAACCTACTCAGCAAGGCAATTTAGCACTGCTCCCTTTTTGCAGTGGAGATTGTCCTTTGGGGCAATTCAAGCTGCAATTTAAAACTCAAAATGGATCCTAGAGATACTAGGAACAGCTTAGGCAAGGAAAATGTAGGTGAGAAATAGAGAAGTTCATCTAGAAAATAACATATATGGACTGTCTATATTTCAACCTTTCATCTAGCCCCTTTTAACTTACTTCCTCTAACTACATGTCTTTTGTTTACCTTCCCAGCCTTTATAAAAAGTCTGTAACATATTTAGATTTACTGAAGATACATCGAGTAAAAAGAGATTTCCTATTATTTAGTTCTTTTAGAACTCTAGGCATAAAGAAAATGTTCCAAAAGCAAGTTCTGCAGTAGATTTGCATAGCTCAAGGCACAGCAAATCTGTATTTGAAACCTCCTCCTGTTTTCCTACAAAATCCAATAATGAAACACGGCAACCTTGTGGTTTTTATTTATAATTCAAACTAAACTCACCTTTTCTCCTCTCTGTTCATTTAAAAACTCTACTCGGCGACACAGAGTTTGGATAGGATCTTTTAGCCGTGCGGATCCTATTAAGTCTTCCAAATATTCCAGCATGCCTTCATCCTGCTCTGTCTGGCCTTTTGGTTTCATCATTGCAATCTGCTCAACTTCTCCCTTGGAAAAGAAAAGTTTCATGTTTTCTTAATGTTTCTTGGCTTTGGTTGGGTTTTTTCCCTAGGGGAAAGAGTATTCTGAAGAAATGCAAACATCTTTGGAATGCAGGTATGGGACCATATCCTAGAATGATAGATAGATATAAAACTAAATAATGCAGTAATCAAAACCAACTATTCAGAGTAGTGATACATTTAGGAAAACAAAGATCAACGTCAACAGAAACTTCCTCCTAGGAGCACGCGGTGATGATGTGCACGAGAAACAGTCTCTTCCGAAGCCAACGTTCAGGTCTAAGCATTGTCTCATTTCTCTAAAGATTCAAAAGGTATTTCCACAACCTAAAAAAAGCATGCCAGAGAATAAAGCATGTCCTCTAGGTCGGGTAGCATCCGGTGGTCTTAGGGTAGCTTAATCAGGATCGAAGTCCCTGAAGAAAAGAGAAAATCCATAAAATCATGTCTGCTGGGTGAACTGGACTGGCAATTCATGCAACTGAGACTTCCCTTGTTAGAAAAAGAAAACCATTCTTTAAGTATAAGCTTCCTTCATTTCATTTTCCTTTATGTACAGCATCAACTTTAAATTATTAAGCTGAATAGTAGCAATATTTTGTTTTTAAAAACAAGGAGAGATTAAACCAAGAGGAAGACAAGGACTGTTTGACTGATGCTATCATTAGCCAACAAAAATAAAGTCTACTGTTTTATGCTCAGGACAGAGCAGCACCAAATGCTTCTAGATACAGATTCTGTTTTGTAAATTACACAGTCATATATCAGAAAGTGAAGACATGAAATTGAATATACACATATTAAAACTATCTGGAGCAAGAATAGATGTGACAGACGCTGCAGAAATCCAATAAAGAGAACACCTGAGTGAAAACCTATTCACCTTTCAAAAAATCCAGCTAGTTTGGTACACGACAAGAGACAATTCCTTTGTAAACCAAATAGCCAGTAGTGCCAAGTACCAGCACCGGCCTCTGTGACCCATCCGTAAGCACCTGAAGTAACGAGCTGCATTAAAGGTTTTTATTCATTTTTAGAACTGACAAGATTTAAAAGCAAACCAAAATAAAATTTATATTCCAGTATCCGCGCTATGTGGCTGAATCCACTTTATATCCACAGAGTGAAAATACAGCTAAGAACTTAGCTGTCGTTTTTGGCTGCTTGTCAAGCTTGAGCTGACAGCTGAGTCTCTACAGAAGTATGGATGAGGAGGAACATACAGGAGGGGTGATTAACGAGTCTGCTGGAGAACCAGAAAGGACAGTGGCAGAGGTCGGCAGGAATCAGAGCGGTAACCTGCAAGGGGACCCGCGGAGCTGGGACAGGTAAGTCAGCAGACTCTTCCCCGAGTGGCTTTTCTCCCCAGCCTCAGTGCACAATGACACCTAGTGGCGCTGGGCTTTTCTTCCACCTAGTAAATACCATTTGGCTGAGCAGAAGGGGAAAAAAAGGCAAAGTCTTGCAAATTTAGCAAAATAAGAACTGGTGTTTATTAAGCTAAGTCCTTGCTGCCTGTAACTCCTTTGTTAGAGTACAACACAGTGGCAGAGGGGTGGTATTTCATTTCAAATTCTACAAGTTTAATATATAGAAGCTTTTATTTTCTGGTAATTCCTGTTCCTAAAAAGTATCAGCAGGTTTGCCAAGATAAAAAACCATAACGAAACAACCCAACTCTTTATTTTTATTGCTTACACATCTCAAACCCGCAAACGATTACGTTTCTACCAACTGCAGTTGTATTATATACAATTCCAGTGATACATTTACTCCCTTGCCACTAAAGGATCATTTCTCTACCAAAAACCACCTGTCAGGCAGCAGGACACTGCTCATGGGTAGGAAACTATGCGACCTCCTCAGGTTCTGTGCAATTGTCATAAGTCTCTGTTTTGTTTCTTCTGACATCTCCTCTGTTTACATCCAAGAAAAAAAAACAATCACAGAAAAGATATTTAATTCTGGTGCTAAGCATCAAGTCTAAGAAGGCGTTTAGCCCACCTTTATAGTTCACTAAGTGAGAAATGGTTTCCAGCTATTTTAACAGAAACTGAAAACATTGTACCTGCTCTAGTCATGACAGTGATTAACAGGAGAAAACCACATCTTACTCTGCGTGGTTAAAATTTCATAATCTTTATAACTGTTTCCTAATTTTTTAACTTGTACTTGACCCATTATTTGAGTTCTGTAAAGAACCAACCCAAACCAACCTTGCTCTCTTAGCCAGTAAAAGCTCTTTCAAAACACAGACAGGGTTTTTGAAAGCGAAACCAAGGCTGCAGCAGGCAGACATTTGTTGCAAAGCCCAGGCGTGTTTAACAGAGCTGTCACACCTACACTGAGGGTCTCGGAACGGGCCACCAGGAAACCTCTGCAATGATCTGCCTCAGTTATCTTCATCTCCCTCCAGCTCACGGGCAGGAATTCATGAGAGGAGAGGGAGCAACGTGGCCACCCCCCAAAAAAAACAAACCCAACATCTATTTAGTTGACAATCAAAATGGATGTCATTACTAAGACACTGGTGGCAGAGGACTAATGAAGAATGAAATAGCCACAAAAGTCATCACTGTATGAAAAAGCATCAAAAAATCCAGAGTATTTTGGGAAGGCTCTATGCAGAGCGTGAGAAGGCTACATGGAATCAGCCTGAACCCAATTTCCGTCTCTGCACTGTGTGTGAAGTCATCTGCATCAGACTGCAGCTCTCCTCAGGATGCTGGCACAGCACTAGTAATGGGGGGAGTCAACTCAAGCACCACGTAATGATGGTACCCCTACCTTACAGTTCCTACACAACACCTTGGCTTAGTTCCCAGAAAACAATTATTGGCACATTCTAATGGAGATCAAAAGTTTATCATCTGTGGAGAAATTGTTAAGCAATAAAGTTAACTGACCACTGTGGAAAGTAATGAGGAACCTTGATTGACAGCAAACTTATAAAAAAGGGCAAGAGCCATCCTCATTTGAAAGCCATTCCTCTAATGAGAAGTATAAGGAATAGCTTCAAGGAACTTGAACTGAGAACTGAAAGAAATAAACTAAAGTGCTAACTAAACTAAAGAGCTGGACTCTTGAGGAGGGGAATTCTTCCAGTGCCATGATGTTCAAGGTACTTCTGAAATTTAAATGTCTGTTGTGTATAAGAGCAAGAACTTTATAGCAAGTCAATAGTAAAAGCCTTCAAAAACCAGTTCAAGAATTGCTCGTCGTAAAATTAGCCATTTGGAATCGATGGCTCAGATGAGGAGCAGCAGCAGCAGCAGCAGCAGAGTGAAGCGGCCCCACAACACACACTAGCCAGGAGTGACCGGGCTACGCGTCCCTGCTGTGGTCAAGCCCAGGAGGATGCTGTGGGCGGATGCCCATGAAGCTGTCTGATGAACTGCCAGAAGCTGTGACATCATCAGCACGTTCGATCACTGTTTTAATGTTACAAGGCTGCCAAGTCAAGGGTGTCCCTATCTGGCGTTCTATTTATTTGGGTAGAAATCATGCTTGCACCCCAGGAGTATTTTAGAATGCTGTATATTTAACATAAGACATTAATTATAGACAGGACTCATCGAACTTCAGGCTCTATTTGCACACAATCGTCTCTATTTGTGTGAGGCTGAAACTCATTAGAATCAGCACAACTCTAATGATGCCGGCACCTTAAATAGCCACACTCCACGGCCAATGTCACATCCCACAGCAGATTTGCAAGAGTTTCACCTCCCATGTTGCCCTGAAAAGGTGGGACAATAAAATTCCCCTAAACTATTACCTTGTATCAGAGAACTACTATTATTTTCTGTAAACTTACATGTTCATTTCAGAAAACAGCTGATCCTCTCAGAACAGAAAGCTTTTAATCTGAGTTTGTCCCATATTTTCTGGCATATAAAGGCTGGAATTTTGAACAAGGTTAAAGTGCTCAATAAAGGGAAGTTTTAACCTGCTCATCGAGCTGCCTTTCAGCAGCTCTTGCCACTAGTCTTGAAACAGGACCCTGCTTTTCACTGCTGCAGATAACTGCTGGTTGCTGCTGTTGGCTGACAGCAGCACCGTGTTCCAGCTGCTCTCCTTTACCCCAGGAGCAGGGCCTGGGGGCTGAAGCACCAATCCCAAAGCTAGGAAGTCCAAATGGCATAAGGCGCTAACCCCTAAACAGACATCACCCAGCCTGGACTGGTGATCGACTAGTCACTAGTAATCTGTGCTGTGCACACTGGTAGCTCCATCTGGGAGAAGCACTGGAACTGGAATTAATGGAGTTTCGGGACACAGCCACCAGATTCCATTTTAAAATCCTGGTATGAAAAGAGACGGGGCTGGGAAAAAGCCTCTGACACTGACGCTCTTCGTGAAGGAACAGTATTTTTTTGGCTGGTTGTGAAAACTCACCTGCATCATCACTACTTGTTTCTGGAGAACCTATAGAGAAAGAGGTTTGCTTACCAATTACTGCTGCCTCTTCTCACCCCTGAAAATTTGGGAAAGAAATTAACTTCTGAAATCAGCATCTTGGAACATAATGGATTTTGTCAACTAAGCCTTTAATCCACTTGCAGAGCCCCTTTTGTTAGCGTTCCACGGAATAATCACAGCAGCAAGGAGATAAAAAACAATTTCCCAGGCTTTTGGGCTGTCCATTTCTGGTGTCTTTAAAACAGCACTGAAAACCTTGGGATCAAAGAGCAGGATCCTGTACCACCTCACAAGCTGGACTAACTTTTGAGTGGTAAACCCCACCCCATCAAGAACACTTTTGAAGCCCAGGCACATTGAAACCTATATTGTAACGAGGGAATGGCGTAGCTGGGCGTCCAGCAGATGGAAATGCACTGTGCTCTGCGGGGATACTGGGTAAGTACTGGTGGATTTTGAGGGGAATTGCCTGTTGCAGTTGGTGTGGTTCTTCCGAACCCTTTGTGGAATTTCAGTGTACTTTATCAACTGAATCCAGGCATTAAAAAAAAAAAAAAAAAGCCACACATTTTGTCAATACGGGTAAGTTAGACAACTCCTTTGGACAGGGCTTTTCCTTTTCTTGACATTTTTTCCACCTTTGAGGTGCTGGGCAGGAAGAAACCTCAGCTTTTCAGTTGTACAAAGGAAACCTACTGCAAACAGGGAGCATCTCCTCTAACAGCCAGGTTGTTTTCCTCTGGAAAGAAGTTTCCTGCAGTTTGCACATTTTTGATGTACCCCTCATACCTAGACATCAAATCTACCTCGCTAGGGCTCTGCTTCTTTTCAGAGTTCTTCTGCTACCAGCACTTGGAGCAATGAAAAGTAAACCAAGCCCTGCTACTACAATGTGTCCAATTTCCTGACTCATCACAGAAGTTACAGCACTGGGAGAGAAAGCTGTCACCTGGGGTTATAGTCAAAACAGATAATTTTCTTTCAAGATAACATTAAACTATCAAAAAAGATAGCATGACTGTGGCTATAATATTTAGTATTTTTAATCCAATCATGCCTTTTTTTTTTTTTTAATTCAGAACAGGATTTTATTAGTTTCAGTGTAGAGGTAACATTCTTTTGATAACATACTAGCTTTAAGTTGACACCCAGAAGTTTGGTTAATGAGTGATGGCTGGGTAGCAGCAAGCTAGACCAGAATCCTTAACCTAACACTGCCAACAGCACAGCTACTTCCTCAATTAACTGGTTAAAGGGATTGGGGGTTGCAACTGTACAGTATTCATCAATGGTTAAGTGATATGCAAATGTAGCCAGTGGTCAGAACATCCTTTCATTTAACTTTGTCCAGCATCACCAGAGGAATGATCTCGTGATGTTTAGGACAGTATTGTTAGATGTGCACATATAAAAAAGATTGAATGTAAATGTGTTGGACTTTAGATTAAAATGGTACAAGCATGAACATGTGTTCCCTAAAAAGTATTAGAAATATTCCTATGACACTGAACTTCAGACAGGAGGGTTTTCTTAGTAGGCAAGAAGTGATGGATGGAACTTGTCCTTGAAGCACTGAAGGGAACAGCTGAGCTGCAGCCAGCACCTCCAGACTGCTGACAGAACTGCACTTGCACTTAGCGCAGCCACCTCCAGCTCAAAGGTTTGGGGAGGATTATAGTAGCTATAGGCAAAATCTCTTATCGTTTGTCCTAGTAAATTGATTGTGATCAATCCAAATTATAACCCAATTTTAATTATTTCCTTAACTTTTTAACATGGAAGGCCAGGCAGAACTGACCTGCCATCAGGAAAACTTCTCTTTGCAAAGAGACGGTAAAGTTCAGAATTTTTAATCTCATTTTATAGCACACAGCTATATATTCTATTTCTTCCAAATGGTGAAGCATTTCTTCCAGAGCAAGGAGAATGTGAACAAGAGATTTTGTAAGCACTCCACCAGCCAGCTACAGGAGAACACAGCACAGGCAACTTTTTAGCACCATCACGGAAGGGAAGAGCAACAGCTTACGCAGCAAGTTGTACGAGATCACTGGATGTGCTTAAAGGAGAAGCCACATGTGAACATTTAGAATGTTTAAATCTACTTTTATACAGAGATCTGAAAGATAAGAATCCAAGCCTAATGTGGGGAAATTCCAATTACTGTTTTTCCTTTCAACATCATCTAGTCTAACCCTCTTCTGACCACTGATACTAAGTTACTACTTAGGAGTTTCAGGCTCTTTTCTGATGCAGCTCCAATTCTACAGGTTTACTTGACAGAACTTGGAACTGTTGCAAGAATCAACAGGGAAGAAAATGAGAGGAAAAGTAGTAATGAGTATCAGCTTGTCCTACCTCCGGGTAAGTGCTACCTTAGAAGTCACAGAATTCAGTTTCTGCATCTGACAATAGTTGCCTCACCACTGCCCTCCTCCCTGATATTGTGTGTAATTGGTTTTTTGATAACATAAAGGATTTTTTATCTCACATAAGCCACGAGGCAGCAACGTGAAATGAGCGTTTCCATTTTCCTCTTTCCTACTTGCACTGTCTTCGATCCCTCTGCTTTTTTTTGGTTCTTATATTGGACTAGCCCGACACTCCTCACACTTCACTTTGGGGTTTTTTTTGACTAGCAAAATGGTAACTCCCACTTTTTAAGTGGGGGTATAGTAAGGAATGGCAAAAATAAGTGCTAAATGTGTTTATCTTCAGTTTTTAGTATGGCAATTTCAATATGACTGACAACTTGTCCATTCTCCCCCCCCCCTTCATGCAAAGTTTTGACCAATTTCTAATTCTACATACACAGGCCACAGGAAACCATGGACATAAATAACCAATAATCCTGTAACCTATTTTCCTCCTAGACCATAATGCAGCACTTGTCAGAAGCCACAAGACTGGTTTGTTGGGTTTTATTCCCAATTCCATGTTATTGCTGCTACTACTTAATGCTGCTCACAGTCATATCTCATTTCTACCCTTCAATTTTACCAAATGGCAAATACACAGAAGGGGAAAAAGTGCCAAATACTCAACTTCATGCTTTGCCTTCCAAGATGAGTGTCATAAGCTAGGTGGGAAATCAAGAAAGTAATAAATGCACGTAGACAAATGTCCAAGGCCACTGCTGTCCAGAGATGAGGACAAACTTGGAATGAGCCTGTTAAACAACATTCAGTTGTTTGCACAAAACTACTATTCTGCATTCTGGAAATAATTTAGAAGTAGCCTTTGTCAAGCTGTTTGCACATCTGTCTAATTTTAGAAGCTTTCTTAAGGACATTCCTGTAGCTAATACAAGAATACAAACTGAGTGCAAATCTAGAGTCACTTTGGAATTTAAGTCAGTTATATTGTCAAATTCAACCTAAATTTTGGACTTCAGTTTAATTAGAGCACACCAATAAACTTTAACTGATCACTCTCAAATACACCCTGCCCCTAGAAAAGTGCTTTTCTCCACTTTCCCTATCCCTATTTTTTTTTCTGGAGAAAGCTTAACAAACATTGGTGACAGTGTTATGTTGCAATGTGTAAAATAAAACTCGTATGAATTGTCAGCAAAACTTCCCGATATCGTAAAAGAATTCATTTGGAAACTGCACATGGACACCTTGATGTATCTTGCTCTGCTCTGCATTCACTTCAGCACAAAGTGTAGTATTTAAACACTGAAATTTCTTCTGATCTCTTATGAATCACCGTGAGGCTTCTATTTTTACACAATATTTTATTCAAAGAATATAGTTTTATTTAATTCTATTATCACACTTGCTTTAACTGTTCATACCCCTTCAGCTCAGCTGTCCTTGACCTCTTGGAACAAACCTCTCTTCACCACCAATACTGGCAGCAGAGATCTCCAGTTATAATCCCAGTAGAGCCTTTCAGCTTGTGCTCCACTCGGTGCTTTAGCTCAAATGTTGGGTGTGCTTGTTAGAAATGCAGCCCTCAACAACTGGCAACTCCTGGCTTATCTCAAAGCGGGAAGAAAATCTGCTCTCCCTCATTTCCTCTCCAATACACTGAGTGACTCCTACATTATTTCCAGAAAGCAGCAGGTGAAAAACTTGACTAAGCTTCCTTTCTGGCAACATAATTTTGCCATAGGATAAGACAATTGCAAAAAGCCCTTCCAATCAGTTACATATAAAAATCACTGTTAATTGTTTAGACTTAAGATTGCACAACAATATTTTAATTAAACCTATCAAATAAGTAAAATACTAATGTAATTAGCACAAATTTTTACTTAGAACAGTTTCAGTTTGTTTGAAAGTAGCTTCTACCCATCTACAGATAGAAGTCTGCTCCCATGGTAATCTTCTAGTGAAAAATTCCTTCAAAGCCTTGTGCCATTTATTACCATTTCCACAAGATTCATTTGCAAAGTTGCTGAACAGGACTCCACTCCCCTTTAAAAAAAAGTCTGTATTGACTCCACTTCTTACCTTGCAAGCCTGCAAGAGCCAGTTTCAGCAGCATTAACAGGTGCTGTCCACAGCCAGTTTGCTTTGCTCCCCAGACATGCCCACCCCTCCATGTCCAAAACTGACATTCCTTCAAGTGCTCCCAATTTATTTAATAATTCCTTAGAGGAAAAGCAGGCAGGATAAGGATGCTAAGATTTTTTTTTCCCCCCCTGGCCTCAAGGTTAACCTGGTCAGCAGATTCACTGCTGAGCAACAAACATACCTACCTTCCAAGTTCTGCCCAGCCAGAGCATACGACCCATACAAGCTTTCTGTGTACGCACACAGATGCTCCGAGTAAGTCTTTTGAGAAGAGCTAACTCACTTTATTTGTTGATCTTTACTGATCAAGTTACTGAAGGTGGGGAATTGGGTGTGAAAGGTAGAAAAAGAGCAGCAAGATGCTCCATTTTACCACATTGCTTAGTAGACTTTTTTTTTTAAGTGAGAAAAGGCTTTTTTTTTTCCTGTTGCAGTTTCAGACTGTGGCAGGCTCATTAAAAATGCACAGAACAGTCATCTGTTCCTCGAGTACTAAAAGCATATAGTAATTTATTAAAAACACAGTGTAGTGGTAGAACTTAAGGATCACAAAAATGACAAACTCCTCCTGTTAAATGTTGGCAATAGCCCCTTGTAACCAGAACCATTTTGAAACAAGGGTTTTTTTGGGGTTTTTTTGTTTTGTTTTTTTAAAATGAGCTAGTCCAGGCACAGAATTCATAACACTTCTAGAAGTGCTCAGCCTTGCTTATTGTGGTTTTCCAGAGGTGTTTTTTGTAATGTTACTCAAAGAAGTCCTTAGTAGATTGATTTTAATGTTTTCAGTATGGCATCAGCAGAACTACCTGTATCACACCCTACTTAACTTGTACAAAATTCAGTCTGCCCCAAGCTTTCAAATTTTACCCTAAACAGCACCAAAATCTGCTGTGTCAGACTGCAAAATAGGGAGTGAAGAAACCAAAAATATAAAGCAGTGTCCTAAAAAGCAGGTTATTTTCCACTGAGTAATGCTAAATATGCTAACAAGATATAGTCAAGTACCTAAAGGGTTTGTTACTACATTTAGGGCATGTTCTCTTACAGCTTTTCTCTTTGGTACTAACTAGTGAATGTTGTATCACAAGCCCAAATTAGCATTTGATAATCCTTAATGAACATTTTTTTGCCCCAGATGTTTAGTACAAGTAAAATATTTTAATTACACCCTATTAAGATAGTCAAAGAGATTTATAATTTACATTAAAAGAGAAATTACTTGATAGCAGGTTAAACTCAGAGTAGCCTATTTAACTCTTAACAAGTAAAAACTAAATGCTCCTGTTATCCCCTCAATTTTCAATTACTTAATTTGAAAACTGTTAGGGAAAAAAGGGTAATCCTTGTGATGGTAGTTCATGGCCTTAGCCTTCTGACATGGTCTCGTTTACATCTAACTAGAATTTGGAGTATTTGGGTTTTGAAGTTGTGCTGTCACTGGGTGATAAAGGCTTCTACATTTCCCAGCTGCCAATTACTCAACTTTGAATCACCAAATCAGTAAATTTCACTTTAAAAAGGTGCAAAACCTTCTGTAGAAAGAAAAAGGACCTTGCCTCGGTCAGAAACACGGAAAAAACCCCAACAGTTTCCTCAGCTGTTTGTTAGAATACATTTCCCACAAAGAGTTCAGGGGAATGAAAGAAAAACAAAACAAAACAACACAACAATCAGGGTGGGAACTACAGCTTTATGCTTTAATATTGGTTATACCTGCCCCTTTTTTCCCATTGAATGGGGGGAAAAGCATGAGACTAGCTTTTAGGAAAAGGTCTGTTCTTATTGATAACTTCCTGGGAAACAATTCATGGGAGAAGTCAAATCACATTTTGGAGGGGAAAAAAAATAAAATCAATGAAAAAGGCTTAGCAACACTCCCTCTCACGTGTTCCTTTGCCCTCCTCCCAGAGGTAAAAGGGCTCTCCTCTAACACTAAGCTTTAGTTATCTCTACACCAGAATTTATCCCTCACTTTGACTTTGCATTCTCTCCCTACTAGAAATTTTATTAAGATTTCAGAACAACTGTATAAGAGAGTGCATTTACTACAGTTGTCTTGTTGGACATACCTCTCACTCCATCTTGAAACAGAAAATACAGCAATAAGTACTGGAGGGAATTATTAATTATCATGGAGACTTCAAAACAGATATATCCTCTTTTTTGGGTGTAACCATAAAAAAGGACTGCACAAAAAGGCTTGAGGAAGTGAAGCAAGCACAGCGACCTATCTAGAATTTTTTTTTTTTTTTTTTGAGAGGAACTGGAAGCTCCTTTGACAGAAACAAGCCTAAAATCAACTCTATAAAATTTTTCAGACCCCAGGAGGCTCCCATTGTTCACTAATTTTCTAGGCCATGATGCTTCATAGTATATTTGAGACCTGTTAGTAATAGTAGTGAAATAATTATAGGTAGTTGCAGATATAGTTATTCAGTTGAATTAATATTTAAATACTCCCATCAAGTACTTTATTTCAATTTACATTAACTGTTTGGCATATAGCAAAATTCTCCATTATTATTTAAAAAATAGATAAGAAATTAGTTTAATTCTTTTCAGCCTGTTTTTTCAACAGCAAACAGATGCCAGCAAGCCTTATAATTTTAGGGTAAAACATAAATACAGATGATATTATATTGACAAATTCTTTGATTATTTTTACAGTACAGGTTGTAAACTTTAGCTTTTAAAGACATTGCTTAAATTGGCTATAAACCTGCCATTCTTAGAGTCCTCTACAGTTGTTAAACAAAAGTAAACAAAAAGTACACTCCATGTGGTTTTTCTTGCACAAAATTTTTATGCACAGTAATTTTTATATACGTACTTCTCCAGTAAAACCATGCCTATATATGGGAGCATAAATAGGTTAACTTAACAGTAGAATCATTAAGATTTAAGTTATCTTCATGCACTTTTATCTCAAGTATAAACAAGCTGATGAATCTTTGCCACGCTTAAGCAGCACAATAATATTGGGGTTTAAGGTTTATTTTACTACACCAATATTTACGTGCTGCTAGGGCGGAACAAGCATGAGAACTCTTCTATTCATCCACGTCAGGAACACAAATTTGTTAACAGAAAAATTTATATTAGTTTCTTCAACTGCTTCTCTTCCTTAAATTTCTAAAGCAGCAAATAATGATTCGCATTTTTATTAGAGTGTGCAAACCATGATGTGCTGCTAAAGTACTTTAAGGCTTCAAACACAAGACTTAAACCTAGAGAGCATTTTTTGCTAACTAGAATTCGGAAATATAGAATTACTTAAAATTGGTTTTATTCAAGCACCAACCTGTAAAATTAAGAATCTGTTATGGTCCAGATCAATTCCGTGGCTTCGGAGAAGAATGCCAACATCTTTGAATGTCTTTTTCTTCCCATTGATGTAGTAGACTGAGGAATTATCTCTATAGGCAGTTCTAGACACACAAAAATGGCTGTTAGGAACAACTTCATAATCATCTCCTTCCTGTTTTGAGGAAAAACAAAGCCAGAAAAACAATTACTATAATACAGGTTTACCTCCTATTTCACAATTAAGCACAAAAGGTTTATCATGGTCAAGTTTTAAGTCAACTGCGCTCTGGGGTCTAGTAGAAGGAGAAACTTTCTTAAAGCTGCATATCTCACAAAAGAGGGGAAAAAAAAAACCAATCCACCCCCCTCCCCAAAATAAAACCAAAAAACCCCAACACCACACCTTGAGAACTGGACAAAAAATAGCCCAAATCATTTAAATTCAATAGCCTTCAATATTATGCTTTTCCCACCTCCAATACAAGCTATTGCTTTGAAAATATTCCATTTATTCTCTTTACCACTGGTTCAAATCACAAAGGAAAAGGCCTACTTCAAATTTAAAGTGGTTGTGCTATTCTACCCTTGAAATTTAAGACTAGGAAGTATTGGATGGCTTAACTGCTGCTTGCATTTTAAACTCCTCTTTTATAGTGCTAGGAAAAGGAGTTACTTTTAGCTGAGCAGTTCTAAAGAGAAAATGTAGAAGATAAAAAAGCAAAACATTAAAAGTGTGACAAATATGACATCATCTGCTTCAAAAAGAGATCTCAGACTTACCTACAAAGCAGTAGCTAAAATAAAGCTGGTACTAGACTTTTTTTAAAGTTAAAATTGATGCATTCTTCTTGTAAAGACTTAAACTGCCCTACCACTTTCCCTTGTTAACCCCCAAGAGCACAGAGTGGTATATGCAGAGTATTTTTAGATTATAAAGTTATCTCCTAGATGCTAATACAAAGTAGAAAAAAAAAAAAAGGGAAAAAAAAAACCAACAAAAGCAAACAACACAAAAACAGCAACCAAGAAAAGAAAAACAAAAGAAAAACTCCTCAATTATTGAATCTGGTTATTATAACTACAAGTAGAAAGTATGTGTATGGATATCCAGTAAAATAAAAATCTGTCTTTTAAAGCAGTTCCCTCAAAGGCTGTATAAATTTCCACTTTAACAACACAATTTTTGAAATTTCAATGTACATTTCCCATTATTTTGACTGACCCCAAACTCAGCAGTCCAGCTGAAACTTCAGCTAGGAAGTGTGCACAAAAAATTAAATGTTTATGAAGATAAATTCTTCCCACTGTAATTGCAATAAGTCAACAAAAATACCCAGAAGTTTTTATCAATACCTGAAGTGGCAAGCAAAAAAAAATATATTTATTTATTTATTTATTTTTAAATTTGC
>JANIJG010003267.1:0-32830 GCA_024611175.1 Megaceryle torquata
AAAACAAAAACAAAAACAAACAAACAAACAAAACCCCAAAAAAACCAACCAACAACAACAACAAAAAAAAAAGAGACTAAATAGAAAATCAGAGTTTCACTAGTAGTTTATAGAAACATGGAAACTATTATTTCCTAATGGTTCATTTAGGAAAGCCACTGTAGGATCCAGTGATCAGTATGTCATTACATTAAGAATAACTTCCCTAGTTTTTCATGGCAGTATTTACAGTGACAGAGAGCCATAAAAGGAATTCTACAAATTTAACATTGTATGTATGTCTAAGATGCAGTATCCAGGTCATTGCCAACATCTAGCCTCTACTTAATTTCCCAGGTAGGTGTTGCCTTTTACACCCATGTTCTAGAATCAGCCAGTCCAAAAAATGGACAAAGAAAGGGAAAGATATGGGAATAAAGTTCAGCTTGTTCCTAGACTCCTAGAGTATTCTGATGGCCATTCTGGCCCTGCAGAGCATCTTGTGAATTTACAATAATTCTTCCTCAGGGAAGCACATACACAGGGGAACCTCCACCTCCTCCACCATACAGTCCTGCAGTAAACTGTAAAAATAAAGCCTTTCTAAAAAGAGACCTGAAACAAATTTACTTTAGGATATTAGTCTTCCTGTAGGAACCTCTCCCCAGCCACAATTGTTTCAACAGTCCATGTTCCAGAATGTTATGGCTAGATAATGTTTGTTCAAGATGTATTGCTGCTCTTGTATAAAATATTTAGGTCATTCCCATAACATTCTCAATATGTAGCAAATATGTATTTCACAGTGTCCATTGTTTAAGGCCAAAGTTTGAACTAAAGTCATGACAACATTTATAAATGGACACAATAAGGCAGTTATCTTGATCAGGGCAGAACATGGTAGTTACCTTGTGTGTGTTTTTTTCTTGTTTTCCTTCCCTTTGTAGCCACACAGATTGACAGAACACAGCTCGGTGGTTTTTCTGCCCTTCCTCTCAAATTTTTCTCTTGCAGGCAAGCAGAATACAGGAAGATGCCAGGTTAGGATTATTGACCTAAAATATTACAGTTACTGATGGTTGGAAATATGATTACCTTAAAATCATGACTGTGGGTCACCTGAACTGCTTTTACTAGATGAAAATAACATTAAGAAGAAGAATTTCAGGTATGCTTGTGCCACTGCTATGGTTATTGATGCTCTGACTTTGTCAAGTTTGTTTCTGCAGCATCTACATCCACTCTACCCATAAGCAACTGAATAGTAGCTACCATAACATAATTTCATGCAGACATTATTAATGACATTAAACTTGATAATGATGCTGTATGTAGCTTAGGCTTGAGATGGCCAGAAGAACCTACTATGATCTCCAATTATATTACAACTGCAGTCCATAAGCAGTGCAAGATGCATGATATATATATATATGCATCAAACTATCCTGCAAAGATTTATATATGCCTAACATACAGTCAGAAAAAAAAAAAATTCTACCATCAATCTATATGCAGACTTAGAGTAGAATTTTCTACAAATGAATAAATTATTCTGGTTTAAGACACAATGTGTCACAGAGGAAGGAAAGGAAAGAATATATCCTTCTTGCTGTTGAATTACTGTTGTTAACACTAGGCATTTATTTGATTTTCTTGCTATTCATATTGTATAAGAACAGCCAATATTGGTAATATTTGGTATATTGTGCTTGTTTAATTGAGCTTCTTTCACACTGATAATATATGTATCTAAACAGCAGAGATACTACATATTTTCAGAAATACCTGATAAGAATGACATAACTTACAGAATAAGGTTTGAACAGTACACCCTATTCTAACTGATTTATGTATTCTTTATGAAATGAAATGTTGGGGTTTTTTGAGTAGCTAGGTCATTTTCATCTATAAAAAGCACTGAAATCAGTGTTTAGTCTGGTAGTATTTCCCAATCCCTTCAATCTATTTAGTTTAACAGATGTACAGAGGCACACAGATGGAAACAAATCATTTTCAAGCTTGTTGTTCAAGCAAATAATCAGGACAGCAAGCTGGTGACACTACTCCTGTCTACCTTTGTAACTGAAACTATTGCAGTGGTGATACAGAAAGAGAAAGTATATTACTTTCAAAAAAAAATGTGGCTTCCATGTGAGTTATCTAATATCCAGTTTATCTTATTCCCAGAAAACTCTGAAGTTTAAGAAAGTGGCTCTCCTCATCAACTCTGAGATTCATGCTGCTTAGCAAGGGCTTCTAGTGAAATTAATGGTTTGTCCAAACTGCAGGTTCTGTTTGTCCCTAAGCCTGGGTGCAGGTCCTGGCTACATCCTATGGCAGGATAAGCTGAGTCACAAATGAGTATAATTTTCTCTCTTTCTCTTCCCTTGTTTCTTATACACTAGTTTGCACTGGAGGAAGAAACACCAGTAGGAAGGAAAGTCAGTGTGTGCTGTGCATCAGGGTAGCTGAACTGCAAGATGAATTAAATGCAGTCCAGGAAGAGATATTACTGAATGAAAGTTAACAGAAGCTAAACAATACTTTTGCAATTTCATCATACTTTTCTAAGGAGGGAAAGAATTCAGAAAAAAACCTCAGTGGTGCTCTTTGGTTTGATGAGCAGACACCTGTACTGCCAGATGTACAGATCCTCAGGCTTTTGTACCTTTCAAGTTGATATTCTACAATCCAGCCTGACCTGCAATCAGGTAACATTCAGCATGGCTCACTCAGGAATTTCAGCTGGGATTTGGACGCTACAGGACTTTCCTTGGGGGAACTTGTCACAGCATGTTTGTGATGACAGGAGGCTTTAGAAACAGAGTAATTTCTATTACTTTTTTGCAAGGTAAAAAGCCTTTAGGAGAAGAAATAAGTAAATCCTCTTTGTGAGCAAATCCACCACTGAAAAGAAAACAAACAAAAACCACCTTGTTGTTTTGAACAAATATCAATGACAAATTTTTGAGAGTTTCTTCTTTCTTTTCAAACTTCCTCCTATTTGAAAGATCCCGAGATTACTTTTTCCACTGATCTGAGGATTACTGATTTATCTATGTTTTATTCTTCCCAAACACTCTTATCCCCATATACCCAATGTGCAAGCCTTTTTTTCTACAGCTTTGAAGAGGTATGAGGAGGGGTTTTTTTTACCTTTCTTTCTCTTTTTTTCTCTTATTTAACTTCTCCTTTATTGCTTGCATTTATCTAACTCTTAGCTGTTGAACAGGCAGGCAACAACACAAAGCTAAACATATTAGTCATTGAAAGTACCTCCATCATCCTGCAACAGAATGTGTTTTGTTTCTTCTGCAGCTGTACACTGCATAAAGACACATTCACGAAACAACATACAACTCTGATTATTTTTAAGGCATGGGGAAAACAAGTAACAAGAGCAAAACAATAAAAAAATCCAGGAGTAGAAATATCCTCTTTAATTGTTTTCTTACTGAAGTTAAACTGTAATCTTCAAGAATGAATGCTTAAATTTTCTAGGTTAAATACATGGCAAATTATATTACATGCAATTAAATTAGATACTTTTTTAATAGTTCTTATAGCAATGTTTACACACAGTGTTGCCTACTGTGACAATGTATTAGTAAACAACTACAGATGCTGAAATTAGAAGATATCAATAGTATTGACTTGCAAACACAATGGAAAATTACAGGTGTAGTGTGTAAATTGAGATCTAAACTTATAATGTAGACTCATTTATTTTCTAGAGGGGAAATGTGGGAGAAAATCAGAAAAATATTGATTTCAGTTGAACTAAAGCAGCAATAATTCAGATTTGATAGAAAAAATGAACTCTTCCTTACCTCCAATTTTCTTTTCCAAAAGAAAAATCTTTCATTTATCCATGCATTTATGTTTCCAACCTTTGGAGTAAACTCTCTTAAAAGTACTTTTTTTTTTTTTTTTTCCCCCCCCCCCCCCCCCCTTTTTTTTTTTTTTTTTTTTTTTCCAGTGTCAGTTGAAACAAAGTCAGAATCAGCGCTCGGTGGATTTGCTGAAATAGGTGAATCTCATACACAAAATAAATTAACTACTTGGATCCAGCTCTACTCAAAATAGATGTAAATTTTCTTTTTACTGTGGGTTTATATAGTACCATGCACAATGAATCTGACAAAATTCAGGCTTATTTTGAATGGACTGTCAGGCACACTTTCCGTGTTACCTATTCCATTTGAATCTATCAAATAAAATAAATAGGCATCAGTTTATATACAGCATAATAATTAATAAATAGGTTTGAATTACCCTGCAAAACTGAGTCTTGAAAAGTCAGTATTAAACTGAGCATCCTGCCTGAAATCTAGCAAATATGGAATACTTTACATTCATTAACATAACATATTGCAAATATAAATAGCACAATTAATACACAATATAGGTAATAACAAAGCCAAAACCCAGTAGCAATATATTGATGTGCAGCTGCCAAATTGCTCCTTAAGAGCTATTTTTACTGTATGGAAAACAATGCAAAGTGGAAGAAGAGTTCTCTGGGGAATATATATATTTTTTTTAAGTCTTTGTTCTTATGTCACAAGCAAGCATATGGATAATAACAGCACTAATTTAAATAAATAATAAATAGTTCCTAAGCCATAAACATAATGTGCAAAGCCTGAGTAGGCAAAACCCTAAGTCATTTCTGTTCTCCTTCATTCTGTATTTTCACTTTGGAAGGAAACAAAGTCAACCTCCTGTCTTAGTTCTCCCCATAGGACCTCCAGGAATCAGGTGTTCCAAGCTCAACACAGGCCGTGAGAAATCAGGGGATTTTACGGGCTGTTTTAAGCAACTTCATATGGCAACCACAGTATGAAATCCACACCTATCCTAACAACCACTGTAGCAAGCATTTCAAAACTTCCATAGGAGTGACCTAAGATTCATAAATCCATATATCCTTATAGTCCTTATCCATATAGTCTTAAAGCAAAGTTCTGATGACTCTGAGATTTCAGAATAAATACTGCATACAGCCCTATTGTTAACAGGTGCTTGTTCAGCTCAGTTTGTGAAGAGGTTATTATTAATATCAGTGTAAATCCATGTTATATGTATGGTATAACTAGCTAGTTAAAAAAAAATATAGTTACAAAAATGAAGAGATAGAAAAGCTTTAAAATACAGTGTTGATCTGTAATCCACATAGAATTAGGATATATGTTAGGAATTGGCCAATAAACATCAATATAAATAAATATGCAGTAGATAGTAATAGATACGTATAGTACCATGATGATAAAATGGAAAGAGTAGCCTGGAAATAGCACACAAACTGTTTCCAAAATCAGGCAGAACTGATCTAAAGCTTGGAGGAAATGAAGAGGTATGGGGAGAGAGGTTAATCTGATCATGCAGCAATCCTTATGACCCATTTATGTTGATAGGATCATTCCTCTTAAGAGGAATTAAAACTTACAAAGGAATATATATGTTACATTGTGCTGAGATGAAAATGTTTGTCAAATCATATTTTCCAAAAAATAGCTGTGCTGTGAAGGCCACCTGTGAGACATCACTTGCCATCACTGCATCACTACCTACTTCTGAAAGCAAGGTGCTGATTTTTAATAAACTGCTTCTGCAGAAATTTAATGATTTGCCCACTGTGTTGCCTCACTGTTTCAGGAGTCTTTTCTCTTCTTCAGCATTTAGCAGACCACCGCAAAGCATCTATGTTTTCTATTTGCTTCAATTAAAAATAGTGAAATATCAACCAGCTTCCATTCATGACTAAGTTTGCTACACTGAAATGACTAGGTGCTATTTAATTTTCATATTACAATTCATGCAGAGACCTGGATGTTTCAAGAAAATTTAAATTAAGATGCCTATAATTTAATAATTTGAAAGAAATCAAACAAATCCAGAATTTCTGATATAGATAGTGAACACAAGATTGAGTGTAGTGTGTATAAACACTGAAATAAGGTTAGAAAGTTTAATCAACTTCCATGCTTTCAATCATGTGGAAGCCAACATTTTTACAAGAACAGCAAATGGACCAAATAAAAGGGAAAATAGATTTAATTAAAATAATTAAGCAAATATTTTTCTTTAATTACGATATATTGCAGTTAATAGTGTTCACTTCATGCTTTTAGCTCATTACAGTTGTGTATTCCTTTGGACAGAACTAATCAAATTGCCTCAGCATAATTTAATTCTTTTGGGTCTAATAAGCTTAATGCTTTATATAGCAGTGCTAAACCTAACAACTGTATGAAGTCCTCTGCATGCGAAAAGTAATTCGTCATTGTATAAACCATCATGCGCAAATATCCCAATTTAGACAAAGCTGTAAAATACTTCAAGCAAGATTTCAAAGGTGTCAGTACATGGCACGACAGAAAACTATTTGTGCAAGAGAACTCCCTAGGCACTAAAAATATATATTTACCAAGCATGGATGCATTTCATTTTTTTTTCCTTTTGCAAGACTCTATGACATAGCACTGTATGTTCTGCGCTCCACACACACTAAATGCTCAAATGCAGTTTCAGAAATATATTAATTCAAGTAAGTTATCAATGACTTGAAGATAAAAATCCTCAAAAAATTTCAAACTTTCTTCCCACCTGTGAAAATTTCTCAATAATAATGCTTTCTGTGAGGAAGATGGGGGAAGGAAGACAGCTCATACATACTTTTTATTGTAATGCTGAAGGCTATGTCTGTAGCTGATATGCAGTATATAAAAAGAAAAAATATCAGTAAGTCTGTTTATCTTTTTTTAAACCCAATGTGACTTCTGACTATATTGACATATCTCCTGTGAAAAAGTAGCCAGCCTTTTATTTAAAAGGTAGAAAGATCTTATTTGTCTAGATATACTTTTAAAACCATGTTTAATCATAAGGATTAATATTTGCACTGATACCATATAGCTGAATTAGCCATTTATTTTGGCATATGGCTACTGTTATGAAGACACATTCACAATATCTTTTGAATCTGGATTCTTTTCCTAAAAGGTTTTCTTAAATTTCCTTAAATTCAGGGTCCTATCCCCTCTCCTACTATAAAAGATCAATTCCAGCAGGACTATTCCAAATATCAGTAACAAAATTGGCTATCTACGCTAGGTAGCCATAGTACTTTGGATTTTTAGAAATGAAGGTATATTTTGTATTCCAGTACACTTTCTGCAGTCTTTTCTTCCTTTTCTCTTTCCTTTCCTCTTTTCTTTTCTTTTTCTTGCCATTTCAGCTTGTCCTATCAATTGTGACTTGTGAGAAAAGACCAACACCCACCTCTCTACAACCTCTACAAACAAAAGTTGTAGAGAGCAATATGGTCTCCCCTCAGCCTCCTTTTCCTCAGACTAAATAACTCTAGCTCCCTCAGCCGCTCCTCTTAAAACTTATTTTCAGGACCCTTCACCATCTTTGTTGCCCTTTTCTGTACCCGCTCCAGCACCTCAGTGTCTGTCTTACACTGTGGCACCCAAAACTGAACACAGTACTCAAGGTTCAGCCTCACCAGTGCTGAATATAGCGGGACAATCACTTCTCTAGTCCTGCTGGACATACTATGCAGTCCGGGATGCCATTGGCCTCCTCATGGGCACACTTCTGGCTCATGTTCATCTGTCTGTTGATCAGCACTCCAAAGTCCTTCTCTGCCAAGCAGCTTTCCAGTCACTCCCAAGCCTGTAGCATTACAGGGGTTTGTCATGGCCCAAGTACAGGACTTGACACTTTGCCTTTTTGAAGCCCATATGATGGCCTCAGCCCATTGTCCAGGTCCCTCAGAAGAGCCTTCCTATCCGCAAGTAGATCAACACTCCCACCTAACTTGATGTCATCTGCAAACTTACTGAGGGTGCTCTCAATCTCCTCATCAAGACCACTGATAATGTTATTAAACAGGAGTGGCTCCAGCACTGACCCCTGGGGAACACCACCTGTGACCAGTTGGTAACTGGTTTTAATTCCATTCACCACCACTCTCTGGGCCCAGCCATCCAGCTAGTGTTTGAACCAGCAGAGTGAGTGCCTGTCCAGGCCTAGGGCAGCCATTTTTTTTCATGAGGATGCTGTGGAGAACAGTATCAAAGGCTTTGCTAAGTCCAGGTAAACAATATCCACAACCTTTCTCTCATCCACCATGGGGGTCACATTGTCATTGAAAGAGATGAGGTTTGTTAAGCAGGACCCGCCCTTCATAAACCCATGATGACTGGGCCTGATCACCTGGTTGTCCTATAAATGGCACGTTATGACACTCAAGATAATTTGTTCCATGACCTTCCCTGGCACCAAGGTCAGACTGACAGGTCTGTAGTTCCCTGGATCCTCCTTCCAGCCCTTCTTATAAATTGCTGTCACATTTGCTAATCTTCAGTCCATTGGGACCTCCCCAGTTATCCAGACCACTGATAAATCACGAGGAGTGGCTTGGTGATCACATCCACCAGCTCCTTCAGCACTTGCAGCTGTAACCCATCTGGCCCCATGGGCTTCTGTATGTCTAGGTGGTGCAGCAGCTCACTAACCATTTCCTCTTGGATTATGGAGGCCTCCTGTTCCCCATCCCTGTTTTCCAGATTGAGGGACTGTCTACCCAGCAAACTAGTCCTGCTATTAAAGACTGAGGCAAAGAAGGCATTAAGTACTTCAGTCTTTTTAAAGTACCTCATCTGTACCAGTCTGTAGAGGTGGGTGTTGGTCTTTTCTCATAAGTCACAATTGATAGGACAGGATGAAATGGCAAGAAAAAAAGGAAAACATAGTAAGCTTTCCCCTGTATCCAATAAAGAATGAAGATTCTCCCTAGTCCTCTTTTTGTTGTTAATGTGTTTATAGAAACATTTTTTATGTCTATTATGTCCATAGCTAAATTGGGTTCTAGTTGGGCTTTGGCCCCCCTAATTTCCTCCATGCATAGCTTCGCTGCATCTTTGTAGTCCTCCTGAGTAGTCACCCCCTTTTCCAAAGACCATAAACTCTCCTTTTGTTCCTGAGTTCCAACCAAAGCTCTCCATTCAGCCAGGACAGTCTTCTTACCTGCCAGTCTGTCTTTTGGGACATGGGGATTGCTTGTTCCTGTGCTTTTGATTTCCTTCTTGAAAAGTGCCCAACCTTCCTGGACTCCTTTGTCCTTCAGGATGGCCTCCTTTATAGCATATGGACACTAAACCTAACATACAGGGGAAATATTGAGCTTAAATGTTGATCCAGATAGAACAGCAGAGAGATGGATCCTTCTTTACATCAGACAGTTGGGAAGATACTGAATGAAGGCATGGACCAGAATACAGTCCTAAAGCCAACATGAGGGTGTAAGGGTACTGTCATACATAAGGGTGTCAGCTCTCTTGAGGATTAAAGAAAAAGATGGAAAGGCTTCCACCATGCTGGGGAAATGTCTCTTATCCAAAGAGAAAATTTTGCATGTCCCACTTTAGTGTCCATCATAATACTTCTGTAGTTCATCTAAACACTAGTTGTTGTAGCTGCTTTACTCATGAAAGTAGAGTGGAGAAAAAAAATTTTAAAAGTGTGACTATAAATAGTCATTCCTTCATTTAACTTGATGCATTTACTCATCTTATTATTTTTACCAAAACAAGGGAAACCAAGCAAAGATTTGGAAAAAAAAAAAAAAAAGAAAAGAGGAAGAGTAGTGAGGTAAAATGTTTCCTGGACTTTGTCAGACTTCTTTATTCTCAGAATTTCTTTGTCTTTTTTCATACAGAATCCACACTGGCAATGCTGACAAGTCCACTGAGTTCAGGTTTACTTCCCTTTTCCTTTTAACACAATAAAAATGGTAACAACAATAACAAAGTTCTTCCAGTCCACTAGTTTCACACAAAATTCAACAGATAATCTGTGTCTGGTGTGTATAAAATAAAATGTGACTTGTAAATTATAGTCATAGTCTTTTCTGAATTTTGAAAAGATTTCTCCTATATCCTGATTCAAAAGGCTTTGTTTGTTTGTTTGTTGTGTATTTGTGGTTGTTCTTTTTTTTTTTTCCTGATGCAGCAATATCAAACAGCTATTTAGAAAAATGGTAAAAGATGGAAGACTGAGATCCAAACCTGTTATTCAAACATTTTCAGGATCTGTGCATATTCAAATCCAGATAGGAAAATCTCTGTATGTCAACTGACTCTAACCTAAACACTCGCACCAAAGAAACTGGTGTACAAAATGAAAACTGATGGCTAAGGCCTATCTGTAATGATCTTTATTATAGTTTTAAGAATATAAAAGGTTAACCTTTATGCTTTCCAGGATACCTTTGTAAAGCTCTGAATGAGGACAGCACCTCCACTTGGAAATACTGATCATTTGCACATTTACCTTTGGGAAAAAAAAGAAAAATAATGAAAAAAAAACCCAAACAAACCACAAACCAAAAACAACAACAACCACATTTGGATTTATACTTTCCTAAATTAGGATGGATTTCAGAAGATTCTTGGGAGTTACTCCAGCAGATGAAATGTCTCAATTCGTGTGTTATCTAACTTGCCTCTCATGCCAGGGAATGTGCAAAACAGGCAACATTATTTCTTTAACCACCACCCAAAAGCATTCTGTCTTCTTATAAGAAGCAATACAAATAGAAAGCTGAATTCTCTTTCTTCTCATCTGTGTGCAAAACAATTGGATGTAGTTAATCTCACAGAGCTGGCAGTGAGAAGACTGGACAGCTGTAACCACCATGTTAGCACTGAGGAAGCGAGGTTCTAAAGCAGAATAGCCAGCATAGAAACTAAAGGAACTTTATTTGATCACAGTAGTTAGAAACAGGAAGGGTTGATAATAGATTAGAAATACAATTCTATGCTAATATATGGTATAGTCACCAGAGAGAGGTTGAAGCAAATTAAAAAATAAGGTATCTGAGATACCCTAAAATATATTTAATACAAGCAGAGTATCTCCTGTAGTATGAATCAAAATACAGAAAAGAAAATGAATAATGGTTGTTTTGGCAACCTGTACCTTGATCCTTTTTTTAGGGATTATTCAATGATTTACCCAACACAGGTGTATATGTAAATTACCTATGCTGCTTCTGTGTGTGTGCTTTTCACTATGTCATTACTGTCAAATACAACATTCTGGACTTTATTTTGTGCTTCGGTGTTTTTTCTGTGACTGGAACAGTGTGAGGGATGACTGTCTCCCCAGTGTTTCACTGTAATCATCACTTCTCCAGAGAAAGCAGCTTCCTGCAAATCAGAAGTATTCACTCCACTCAGGTGCTTTCTCACAAAATCCTTCAGATGGAAGGCTTAAAGTAAGCCCTTAAGGGGATCAGATTGTGCTCCTGGGGAGTAGTTACTTTTATGTTCTCTTCTTTCTCTGAGAAATGGATCAACAAAACATCTGTTGTAGGGTTTGAGGTAGTTAGAAAAAGAGGCTTTTGATAGGCCTAAAGAAGAATGAGGGAGAAGATGAATCCTAGGTAATGGATAAGCAGTATTAACATGCTGCTTGAATGTAGTTTTATAAACTACATGCTACTATACCAAAGATATTTCTGTCATATCTACTATTATTACATATGAACATATAATAAATTTTAGCTTACTGTAAGGCAAGCGAGTAAGAATTTTAGGATTTACCTTAAATCTTCCTTTTTATGTAATTCTTGTGAGGTCAGAATAAACATAAAACGATATAGAATATGATAGCATGTGATTATGTAATTGAAGGCAGTATTGTAATAAGTATATACAAATAATAACAATCTTGGTATCTTTTCCTGCACTATAAAGCTTGTTCTCTAGACTCAGTAGTGTGTAGCATTTTACACTAAGCAGTCCTATCTTCATACATTTCAGTTCTACAATTCATAAAACTTGAGATAACCCTCCAGCTCTCAGCTGTAAGATGTTTCAGCTATGAAGCAACTTTGCAACTGTGATGTAGTTTGATGTATGTTTTCATCTTCCGAGAAAAAATACCGAGTTCTAATAGAGTAGGCAAGCAAGACTAATTACCATGGACTAAACCTACATTGTCATATATATTTAAATAATGTCTGAAAAAATACTGCTAAAAGAATGTTATCTAATATCTAAAAGCAGCTGGGTTCTACAACTTTCTACTGCTGCTGAGGTTTGGTTGCTCACCATTAGAAGTTTTAGGAAAAACACATCAGAAAGAGAATATATTGAGACTTTTGAAAAAGTTTTGTGACAGTAGTCACTGACATCCGGGACTGTTTCCAGTAACAACTACCCCAAGAAAACAACACAATCAGCAGCAATGAAATCCAAAAATTAGAAATTTGTTTGGCATAGAAATCAGTAATTTTGAGGAAAGGAGCCAATTGAAGAGCACTTTATGCATCTGGCATCTGGTGAATAGCTGCTCTGTATGGCACAGAATGATATTGTCGGCAAAGATTTGAAACAAACTGGAAACAAGTGGCTTAAAACCAAGCCTTCTGGGGACTGAGAAAGATTCTGTGTTAATAACAATATGGAAAAGCTAAAATATGAGGCTCCTGGGAAAAGGGCAAACCACAAAAGAGGCATTGCTAGGAATATGACTGAACAGAACTATGTATAATTTTCCAATGTCTCAGTGTGCAGATAAGCTAAAACAAAAACACATCTCTCTCAGTAAAGACAACAACTGAGATTATTAATATATTATTAATTATATGACAAGTAGAAAAATAAGTTATTTTTAATTTGATGGAAATATGAATGTTAACCTGTCAGTTCTTAAATGAGCCATTTTCAGTGCAAGTGAGAAACATGGAACTGGGATATACAATATTAAAGTGATTCTGAATAATTATTTATTACGGGGCTTTGTCTAGTGTTAGATGAAAGAAGGCTGTGAATAAACTAACATTCTTTTAGCCCTAATGGGATTAAGGCAGCAACATGATGTAATTTGATTAAACTTTCCAATAAGAAGTCAAGTGCATTTGGTTTTCACTGCCATAGAAGAATCACTCTTTTCTAAGTGTGCATTTTTTGTGGTTTTGTTTGGTTGGGTTTTTTGGGTTTGTTTTTTGGTTGGTTGTTTTTTTTTTTTTCAGTTGGGTATCTAATATAACTGATGTGGATCAGCTGAAAGACAGTTGTGTTTGATTATTTTCCTCTGTTTATTATATTCCTACTATTACTTTAAATAAAAGGATCTATGCAATGCTGAGGATACCAGATTAAAAAAACTGTAATTAACAAACCCTAGACATGGATGGCTCTAAATGTATACAAATACAAAAGAAGTCTTGAGCCAAATCTGAGCATGATGAGTAAATTATTCTAAGAAACATTACTTAAGCATCCTCAGCAATGCCATACTGCAAGGAACAAATTGTAAAATGAAAACATGACCTTTTGTTTTCCCTAATTGCAGGCATTGAAAATTTACAGAGCCTGGCCTGATTTATAATTGTGAGCTCCTAAATCTCTTTTAGAGAAGCCTTGACCTGAGGCACCAGACTAGCTCCACAATTCCCTATTGTAAATCCTGTGGCCACATTGGTTTTGGTTTTCTTTCCCCACCACATTGCACAGGGTGATGTACATGTAACTATGGCCTATCAAATTAATCTGCAAGGCTCCTCTAGCATTTAGCAAGAGCAAGTTCCCTACCTTCTTGCCTTCTAGTTGTTTTTTCAGCTTAGCCTCTGATTTTTGTATTTGCCACTCATGACTTATTTGTCATGTCAGCTTCTCATGGAAAGCCTACTACATTTATCAGCAGGCACTAACATTAGCACATTTACATTCCCATGCATGTTTGTACTGAACAGTTGTTAATTTTTATCTCAGAAGTCCATGTATCTGCCAAAAAGAGTAAGTGATACTTCTGTTTTGTCAGACTATAAGTCGGTGGCTTCACCTATACAAGAAAAGTAAAAATCAAAACAAAAGGCAAGTGTGGGGAGACAGTCTTCTTCATCCATTCTCTAAATCTCCAGCTTCTATACAGGTTGAAGGGCCTCTATGTTACCTTTGAAATGTAAACATTTATTAGTTGCAAAGAAAGACTGAATTTTGTGTTGGGACATTACAGTGTAAAAGCCAAGCCAAAGGATTCAGAGAGCAAAGCTTTCTGCTACTTTCAAGTTGTCAGTTTTAGCTTGCACCAAAAGCCAATGCAGTTCCCATTGAAAGTTAAGAGGCTGTTTGCACCTCATAGAGAAGAATCTACCCTTAGCTGATGTTTGTGAGATGTTTCCTGCAGGCAGTATCCTTCATAGTCCAGAAACCTGGTTTATCTCCCCTAGCACCCAGGCAAGCTCCCTCTGCTGGGGATTGCATCGTCTTCATGAGGGAGAACTTCAGAGCCTGCTTGGTAAGTCATCAGCCCACCTCAGTAGTGAGGGAATTTTTCCCTCACCTCTTCACAGAGCCAGAGATCAGGAATAGTTCCCATTGCTCCCAGTTTAGGCAGACTTGTCAAGAAAGGCATTAGTCTCTAATTTTTCCTTCTTTAAAACTAAGTTTATAAAAACATGCTGCAGCGTCCAGGGAGGGAAGGGAGGCAGAGTGATTATTATTGTTAATTTAAAATTTATACTTGAGTGGATATATAGTGAGTAGAAAATACTAGTCTTTC
Organism: Megaceryle torquata; assembly: GCA_024611175.1. Lineage (NCBI taxonomy): Eukaryota > Metazoa > Chordata > Aves > Coraciiformes > Cerylidae > Megaceryle > Megaceryle torquata. Next base: position 14,563 of record JANIJG010003267.1, read on the forward strand.
ATGGCACATTTGCCTTCAGTGCAGACATGTTGACACTGGTCTGCTGTACCACAGCAAAGCGTTTCTGTTTTGTCATTGGCGTTTCAATTTGTCATTCTTGGTAGGCTCTAAAAAGTCTCTGAAAGGATGACTGACAACCCCCCACACCTTTCCCTTTTATACAACCCCTGTCATTGCACAGTGTGCATTTGCCTGGATGCATTTCAGACCAAAGCAGACTAATGCTTTAAGGCTTACTCTCCTGATCCGTTCATCCATCTAATTTAAACAGGGGTTGTACCCTTACCATTTTTGGCATACTTAAATACTCAGGCACATCAGCTCAGAAGTGAAAATTTCTGCCATTTCTTGACATTTATACCACAGACATGTTAAACCACTTGATAGAGAAGATGTTAGTATAATCGTTAATCAGATAAAATAACAGAAATCCAACCACGACTGAAAATGTTTTCATACTAGTACCAAGCTCTTCCTGATACAGCCAAACAGAGAAATACAGATCTGAAACTACACCTGTTGCTTCTGAAGCTGACAAAATCTTCAGTGCAATTTCTTCTTCCACTGTATCTTTCTGTACTCCTGTGGCTTTTTAAATCCATAGATTCACACACCCACACAGAGCAACTAAATAATTTTCCTTCAGGACTTCCCTCATGTTTATTAAAATTAGATAACCAGACTATTAGCAATCATGTGTACAAACATGAGAGACAATAAAGGAAACATGGCACCTCATGTCCTCAAAATGTCACCAATGCCATAAGTTCCTTAAAGGGCTTTGAATGAGGTCAGAGTTGCATATAAAGACAGCATATGTTCTGCTGATCAGACTGTTGAATTCCCTGTCCAGGGAGAGCTCCCTCTTAAGAGCATCTGATCACTACCATGCAAAAGCAATCCCATTGAGGAATAGGCATATGTGATTGTAAAAGTTTAGCTCAGCTTATTAAAATGTGAGAGAACAGAGGAACTCCCACTTTCACTCCATGAGTGCTTTCTTCAAACATCTCAAAACAAAAGCATTCTTTTAGTGCAGTCTAGTGTCAAGAATACATACATGATGCTCCTACACACTGTGCAAAAGTGAACCCCCTTTTGAACTGTAAAAATGAAATAAATAAATAAAATAAAATAAATAGATAAAATCATGGCAAAACACCACTGGATAGTTGTAACTAATGATGAAATGATGTTTCTTAAGATCATAGCTGAATACATTGTCTTTGATAGCACATTGCTCACCAAACATAATGCATATTGCTGCTTTTCAGTAGTAGGAAACAGCCAAAGGAAGAAATCAGTCCAGAAGAAAGTAAGACATCTGTTACACTAACTACTTAACTGTGGGAATACATTTTAACATGTTTTAAAGAACCAGACAGGATATATGAGGACATTTTTTATTTCCCCTATTGTCTAAAGCTAGAATGCAGTTTGAGTTCAATAATTAAGAAATGAAGTCGAGCTTTCCTGTGGACAAATGAGCATACTACATGTTACATCTATGTGTAGCATTGTTTTAAAAACTTATTTAAATATGAGTAAAGGGCTATTTTCAGCCACTCTATTTGCCTCTGTTTTCTTGTGAAAGAAGAACCGCTTTTTTCCTGTGTTGCAAAAAATTAACATCATATTGGGGAAAACATTTTTTTCAATTGTGTTTTATATGGTACATGAAGCAGGGAGAGCATGTGCCTCTGATGCTTTTTGGAGGTGGTTGTGAAAAGGATCTGTGAGATTTCTGTTAAATATGTGAGCTGAAGAAACAGGAAAAAGAGAAGGCTAAGTGTGAAGTTATTAACTAGTTGAGTACTTAGTTATCCAGAGTGAAGTCTGTTGCAAACATTGAGACATTATCCCTCTGCTCTTGATAATTGCAGTGGAGTTGCTTGGAACACCTAACAAAGCAAATGAAATGCTGGCGTTAGTGACTACTGGGGAATATTTATACACAGGGAAATTTGTAACTGTGCTGGAAGCCAGCATACTCTTCTTCTGAGAGTTCACTCAAGCTAGATCACATGAAGAATTTGAAAGAGACCACTAAAATACAAGGATGAATTTCACAGAGATACATCTTTGTATTTTTTAAACTTAGAAAATGCATAGAGCACAGCAGAGGAGCTGATATTTACAGTACAGACTGTTACTGACCGGGACTACCCCTGTCTCCTGTAAATAGCTCATATTGTTATTGTTCAGGGCAGCAAAGAGGTATTTTACCCTTAGAGGTGGTTAGGAAATGGTTAAGCATGTGCCAGCTGGTTTTCTAATGAAGAATTTGTAGCAGAAAGATAATGGTCTTTAAATACCATTTTTTACTTTTCCTCTGTCTTTCTTTACACTTTCACTGTGCCAGAAGTATATTTCTTCATCATTATGTGCCCTTTGATTAAATAAGTCAACTAGATAGCTTAATAGCTATTTAACACCCTGAGTAGCTACAGCCAATAAACATATCTAATACCAGAAATCTCTGACAGACTCCTGTAGACTACAACCACTTCAGAGAAGCAAACCACTTCCTCCCCTTATTACCAGTCTTCATACCTGGTGTTTTCCATAACCCAGTTAAAAATATCATGAAAACCACAACACTCAGGTGTCAGTGGAAGAAATTATAATCTTCAAGCAACTCATGAGGCTTTCTACCCTCCCATGCAATAACCAGACAATCCATTTATACATGTATATGTAAATTAGGGATCAATAATTTAGAGGAAGCAATGTATGCCCCCAAAGGCTGTACATTGAAGAAGATATCCATTGGTAAGAAGTATTATAGTCATGGTATCTGTAAAAATTTTCTAGTTTTTGCCAGAGTAACAGCCAACATCACTGCAATCAGGATTTCTATCAGGACGAGTGCACTCCAGTACCTCTTGACCGTGGTGTAATCTGGAGGCTTATTTTCCTCTGCGAAACAGGTGTTACACAGAAAACAGCAACACAAGCTCCTATATGGTGTTAGCACTTTTTGTGGGTGAATGGATAGCTCAGTCTTCCCGTTTCATCCACAATTGCCAGCTGACATGACAGCAGAAAAAAAACCATTGGAGGGACAGTTTTATCTGTAGGTCTGTCAGTGGAGTGCTGCTCTGTTTATGCACTGAACATGGGAGTGTATTTCTGATTCATTCAAAAGCCTGGTAAAGCCCTTAACAGGAAAAGTAATAGAAGCTGTATGAGCAGCTGATGATAACAAATACTGTGACACAAAAGGAAGCCACAGGTTTTGTCTTTTAAAAATTCTTCCTCACCCAACTCTAAAATATACCAGGTAACAGTCTATTAATGATTTCATTAACCTATGTTTACACTAAATACAGACATTTTGAAGTTGCTGAAGATATGCATATATACAGTGACCCAGATAAGATCTTTTCTTACCTAAATAATTCTATGATTCTATGAAAACTCTCACACCGAAACTTTGTGGAGTTCCAGGTCCCTTCCATGTTACAGTACACAATGACAGCCACAGAGCGTTGCCAGGAAACCCATCTGAATCCATCACTCTGTAGTGTGAACAATACCATTTCTCCAGAAAGATAGTGATGAACTGTGGTACTAATTCTACTGGTTGCAAAGGAAGCAATTCATTTTTATGTATGTAGAGAGTAAGGAAGAGCTGTTTCTGTCTCTCTCCAGAGGGCACAGGTGCACTTCTAGGCAGTCTGCAAGTGGTGCAGGCCTGGGCTGCTTTGAGGTTGGAGATAAGAGGTGGGGCTCCAATTTATTGTGAAAGTTCAAAGCATTTCTTATCTAAGAGAATTGCTCAAGCCATCAAGTATTGAGGTGGGTAAGGTGGCTACTTGGTAGACATCATGGAGCATGTAACAGAAAGGTTGGGGGTCTTCTACTCCTTCTTGGAGTTGTCCTCAGTTGTGAAAGGTGGTAGAAAAGCATAGGGGTGCAAAAGTGCTGATTTCTGGTCTAGTCAAATGTACTCTATTTGGAAGCTTGGGAGATGCAACCAGCAATAGGTAGCTCCTGTCAATGAACACTCATATTGTAACATGATAAACTGCAGCTGAGTAAGAAAAACTCTCTGCTCTTTAGACTTAAAGATGGATTTCCAGTTGAACAAGTGTTTCTTGATACTGTAAGGAGACTTTATTCTGTGTATAATAGAAATAGAAAATGTATTTTATGGAATAATAATTTTGATTATATAATTTTAAGTGATAGAAATAGTCTGTCCTGCAACAAGGGTAATGTATACATCTACAACCTGGAAATTATGCAAATCATACACGTGCAAATATCATATGAAACATTTCTCTCTAAATAGAAGATATCTTTTATCATATAACTGGTGGGTGATGTGCCAAGTTGACTGTAGCTGTGTGAATAGTGTTGTCACAGGTCTTGTGATGAGTCGATTCTTACTGGAGGAAATTATAAAGCATACATATTTCATCCACACACCACAAACTATCTACATTTCATGAGATGTTTTCTCACAGAAGAAATTTTGGAAACAAAAGGCAGTCTTTTTAACCACAAGATATGAATCACATTGCAGTAGCATGGAAACCAAGGTTTTAATATGATGCACATTCAGAAATAACAAATAAAGAACAAAGATAGCAGTTTATCATCATAACTATAATTCTTAAGAATTGCTACAGGAAATCCTTTTTGCTCTATGAACAAATTAAACTTTACACTTTACTTATGAATGAGTATTTTAAATGATGTCTTGCTGAGTTTTATGGAAGATGCTACTTGCACTTAAATTCTAAAATGGAATACTTTAAAATTTACAAGATTTAAAAATAAAGTTCATTCCTGTTTCTTGAATCCTTCTATCACTTTTTGCTATACCATTTTCTAGGTTCTTATTCTTTCCTTCTTATAGCACTGCAGTTTCATCATTCTAGGACTGGGGAGTCACAGCCAGCTTCTATTCTGACCATCTGGTATCTATGGATTAAAAAATAATAATTGAAAAAATCTGAGTTTCTGGGCATCTTTGCTTTTAAATAAGGTTTGTTACATCCAAGCTGCTAATTCTGCAACTGTGTGTAACCTTGCAGGGAGGTCTCTAATCTGGGCTAGTTGCATCTGCTCTGCAATATGACACAGATAGCAAAGGCAGTACCAGCATCAGTACAGCATGATGTGCTGGAGAGATGCTGGATTGGCCGGTCAGTGCTGTGCTGTGTTGATTTCCCAGCATTCCTAGACCTGTCTCCATTGCAATGCTGTGCTGAGGGTACTGCACTGCACTCCAGTATTTCTCCTTTTCCTCTGTACTTGTGTTGTGCTTATCAGTTCGCTTTCTTCCCCTTTGCTGATAAGCTCATCCTGCTGTCCTTCTCCAACACACAGTATTTTTTCTCAGTACAGTTAGTAGTGTCTCAATATTAGCATATTTTAATTTCATCATACAGTCTGTGTTGTTACTGTGGCACAGATGAGTGATGATACAGAGAAGAGAGATGTAGCACTCAAGGGAGAAGGTGTGCACACAGTAGCTACAGAAGCTTGACATGGCCTGCCTTCATGAAACACTTGTAAACCTGACCCACTTGCTGGTTATCATTTTACCTCCCACAGACAGCTAAAGTCTAACATGTCTGAATGTCCTACAGACATTGTTTTGGTGTTAGAAAAGACAGGCCAGCATGTTGCAGAAAATAAATTTATAGAAATAAAGAAATGCAAGTGTTGCCAAATACATATATTTTGTTAGTAATAAGCAGAAGTGCATGCAAATAAAATACATCCACCCTACCAGAATTATTAGAAAAAACACTGTTCTGGATCTATAGTTTGGTCTCATCATAACTTTTGAGATTTTAGCCTGTGGAATACACAGTGGTTTGACAGAACAAAGAATATGTTTACTCTCCTTTCCCTAGCTCTTGTTAAGCAAATATTCTGCATTTAATGATTAGGAGTGACATAATAAGCCTGTATGTATTTAACAAAATCCTAATTAAAATTAAAACCATGAGGTTAATACCAATATTTTTTAATATTCTCACATACTGCAGGGCAGAAACCAAGCAAGGAAATAAAACTGAATGCAACAGACCTCTGCCTTTGGCTAAAATTTGTATTATTAATGAATGCAGACAGGTCAAATACTGTTGTGGTTTCACATCAGTTTCTTCTGTTTTACTTCCATATTTTTGAGAGCTTCCCTTAGGTAAGGAACACATCTGTTTATGTCTGAAAACAATAGATATGCTCAAGCTGGAATGTGGAGGAGGTTTCTCTTCACAAAACAAGCACAGCACTCTCCTGGCAGGCTTGCCAGAGGGCACAACATAACTAAGAATATGAACTGCTCCACTTACCATCTTTATACAAACACAAGATTTTTCTCCAGATATGTTCTTGATGATACCAGGAAAATGTATCTGAAGCTAACACTGGAATATTCCCATTTACTTCCTGACACTGGGATAACCTATCCATCAAACATAAAAGCAGGTTACTTCCAAAGTAGTATTATTCAGATTATTACAATGCAAAACCCAATAATAATAAAAAGCCCAATGAGCCATATCAGTCTTAAATCTATGTATGTTGGACACCCTACAGTCAGAGAGATTTTTCATTCTTAATGGAATTAATATTTAATCTTAAATGTCTAAAAACATTCATTCAATTAAATATGTAGTCTACTGCAATGAAATCAGATCTGCATTAACATGTTGAAAAAAAAAAACCCAAAAAACAAAACACCAAACCCCCCTCCCCAACATTTGGCTAGGCTTTAAAGAATCAATCATGAACAGGTTACATGTACACTACTAGTAGGAGAACAGTGTTAGAGATAGCAATGATATTTCCTTCAATCTATGGTGAGAAAAACAAATTTTAGTGCAGTCATTAAGTTAACACCTTTCATAATTAATAAAGAATCATTAATAACATTCTGGGAATGTCATTAAAGGAACTTCAGGACAAAGGATTTGAAGAAAGTGAATTTGGGAAGTGTCAGAAGTCTTCTGATATTGTGGAACTGCATTACTTAATAATTTGGGCAAGTGATTTTAAGCAACTTTGGAGGGGGTTGAGGATTTCTTTTAGTAAAAATGAATAACAGAAGTAAGAGATGCTGGAATTGGACAGTCAAAATGAAACATCACTGAATAATACAAGTAACTGGCAATATACTTTTGAGATATAAGCAAACCACAGGTTTTTGGCAGGTGTTTTATCAAGAAAAATGGAGTAGTTGCAGCAATATAAAGCACGGAGAAATTAGTTTGTCTCCTGTTTTAAACAATGAAGACTAAATGGTTTAGCAGGTGATACTTGTTAAAAAATTACTACTTTTATATTCATGCATGTTTATAAGTATATTTATATAAGTTTATAGTATTTATTTAAGATTTCAAGTAACATAGTAGTTAAGAAAACAACAGTGATGGAAATCATTCTGTCTTATTCATATGCTACCTTCAGATGTAGCTTCAGCAAAAGGTTGAGGTTGTAGCCCCTACTTCCAGGACTGGTTCTGATTATATTCAATGATGGTCTAATATAAACACATACATAATCCTAGCCATGGCATTTTAGTTGTATCCCTTAGCAGCATACTCCAACCGCTAGACTAGGCTGTCTTTCACCTACTTGCCTTTTTACCCCATGACATCTCCATTCTTGGCAGTACAGATGAATCAGCTTCAACTGACAGCATGACGTCTCACTCAGGCTACAACTGCAGCCTTGTGGGTAGGAAACAGATACTCGATCTCAGGTTCAATTTTCTCCAGTTTGAAGTGTCCAGTACTAGTCCCTTCTTATGACAGTATTAATCTCCATCAGACTTAACGGTACACTTGAGAATATCAAACTTCTCAGATTTTCTGGCCAGACTTCAATGAAGAAGTTTTCTACCCACAGGAATGCCAAAGAGGAGATTGGTCTCTCTCTCTCTCTCTCCTGGACAGCCACTGTGAGCAAATGGTCTGAACTACTGAAAGCGTTGTCGGGGTGGGGAGTGGAGGGGTGGGGGTGCATGTGGAGTCAGACTGAAAATTCTTTAATGTTCTGAAACTTTTAGTCCAAGAATGTCATATTCAAGGTCTGTCAGTCCCTGAAATGCACAAAGTAAAATTAAAGTTTCCACATCTTCATTTGGGCATCATTCAGGGAGATTCTGCTCTACTTTATTATGAAACTCCTTATATAATCATGTCTGATAAGAAGGCTAGTCTTGTTTGTATCAAGGTGGATGAACTAGATCCTATGCCATATATACACACTTTTCTAATTCACTGGAGCATTACTTCCTAACATTGCTTCAAAAGAAAGAGAAAAACAGATTAATATGTTCCCTTCTTTCTCCATCCAAATTAAACACAAAAATGTGTTTCTCAGTGACAAAAACAGTATTTGGAACAAGTCATTGATCAGGTCATATCTTTGAGGTATTGTGATGAGAAAGTAACAGTCTGTGTTTTAGATTAAAAGAGAATGTTTCCACTGAAGGTTAAAAAACCAGCAAAATGTTTTATTTTGCTTAGGAATAAGAACCCCCAAATAACAATCATATCTTTATAACCTTCCAGAATATAAGTAGTCAAATCTCATCCTTAAGAGGAAGCTTTATGAGAATATTTTGTTTTCACTAGCTATTTTTTAAACATATTCTTCCTAATTTAGGAAGAAAATTTGAAACATTTACTTTTTGAAATCTGAACACATCCACACACTACTATATTGAGCCAGTTATAGAGTTTGAGGTGCAAGTTGTAGACAGATACATGCTTTTGTCTTTTGATAGAAATTCAGCCCAAAGTATAGAAATAACGGAAATCAGATTACTCCTGCAGGTGAAGTAAATAGGTCCTGACATGAGCAACAGACACAGACAAACCAAATTACTTTCAAGCATATATCCTTTTATCTAAAATAAGTAGTCCACCTGCTTTTTGTTTCTATCATTTTAAGACCGACTCTTCACTTGAAGAGAAGGTTTCTTCCCTGAAGGGGAAATATAAAGAATGGGAACCAATAACAAAAAAACCCCAAGCTTTACAAATGTATCCAAGGGACACAAGCACACAGCGCCCCAGGGGGGAAATGAAAAAGAAGAGTGAATCATTTCCAGATATTTCTAAATTGTCAGCAGTGACAGTCTCTCAGTAAAAGGTGATATTGTTTTAACTTAATCTCCCCCCTGACAACAAACTCCCCAAGCACTCTGATTTTAAAAAAAATCCTTCCAATTCCTCTCTTAGAAGGGAACCTGAACTCAACAGGTAGGTGAAAAGAAAATTAGCAGAAACTAAAATTTACCATTTCACTATGCAAACAAGTCAGAGACTTTCATTGAGGCTACTGTTGAAGCTCAGGATGTACCCACTGATAGCTCAGTGCAGGCACTGGCCAGGCTCAGCTGTTGTCCCTGATTTTTTTTGCTTTTACTCCAAAGACAACAAGTCAATGCAGGTAATTCTGTCCACATTGAAGTATGTCAGATTAAAGCATGGCCTAAGTAACTGTGCTTATTCTGCTTTGCATCATTGAAGGAAGTGCCATTCCTCCTATTTTTATTTTTTTTTAAATTCTCCAACTTTTCTTTTCATTTTAGTCTGCCTGCCAACACAGCATATGCACAGTACAATCAACAGGTGACTTCTCAAAGATCACCTCCACCTTTTTCTGTAGCTCTTCTTCCAGCCACATCTCCTTCCTCCGTCTCTCTTCTTATATCCTAACCTCCCACTGCTGCCAGCATGCCCTGCAGTTTTTCAAAGGCTCGGTGGAGTATTGTGGTGTCATTACTATAGAAAACTAATCCTTATTATCCATTTTCCTGATAAATCATGTGCCAGGTATGTGAAATACAGTTTTCTCAGGCATCTGGGTTCTTTTATTACATTCACAACTTTTCAAAATATAGGCATACTTAAAAAAGTGTTGGCTAAATAGATTTGTCTTCTTTCTTCAGTAAATATTAAAAAATGAAGATAAGGCAGATGACTCCTGCTTTGGTTTGTTACATGGGTAGTCTAAAACAGCCTTCACCTGCCCCCAAAATCAGAATCTGTTATCATCAAGCATTTAAAAGATGAGAGTAAATACTCACAAGTACAATATAGCATAGACAGAATTACACCAGGTTGCTTTACTTTTGTGCATGTCACAAGCTAAAATCTCTCCTAGAAAGACCTGCTGCTGTGCAGCACTTTGACATGCTGGTGTAATTACAGTGTGCCTGACTCTCATCTGGTCATTAACTGGACAAAGTAAAACAGCTTCAAAATGAGGATTTAAGGATCAGCCTGTGAAACAAGTAACCCCATGGTTTCAGATGAACAATTTTAGTTTAAAAGTTTGGGAGGAAAGGTCTGGGAGAAAAATAAAAAGGAGAAAGAAGAAAGGAGCTCTTTTGCAGGTGAGTTTCTCTGTCACCAAAGTACAGGTCTTAATTTAAAAACATATTATACTATTTGGAAGTGCCTGAGTGCCAGTAAAGAATGAAGCCCTGCATTTTTTTCTAGCATCTATACAAACAGAAACAGAGGTTTCCTGTAAAGCTTATCAAGTAAATAGAAAGGGAAGATGCAAGGTAGAGGAAGTGGTAAAATAATTATATATTTGAGCAGCATTTTCATGTTAGTTTCTGTGATGGACTAGAAAGGACTAAAGTAAATAGAAAAAAAAAAAAAACAACCCAAAAAACAACCAACCCAATATGTAAAGATGTCAAAGGAAAGAGGGCAAGAAACAAAGTGTAAAATGAAGGTGAGGTAAAAAACAGGACTGAATACAGCCAGTCATTATGGGATAGGGTAAGTGTAGCCAAATCCAAGAACATTATCTGAATGGTAAAGCACCTGATTTTGTTTTCATGGATGCATCTGAAAGTTGGACACTCAGCTCCACATTCCTTTGTGATTTTCCTGAAAATTTCAAGTATGGAGAGGAAGGGCACCTTGTAGATCTCAATGGCTCCAGACCTGGAGCCTCTTCTGTGCTGCATTGCATGCTTGCGATTCTGGGCATGGGGCTGTGCTTGCCTCTGTGGGACCCTTCTGAGTACAGGTGGTTACAGGTATCAAGAATATTTTAAAAAAAGCAATGGAAGTCAAACACATCTGATATCACACATGCATCTGATATCTACAAAGAAACAAAATCAGAAAGTAAAGATATGATGGAACCTGGGTATACATTGTAGCTGGAAAAAAAAAAAAAAAAAAAGAAAAAAAAAAAAAGAAAGAGACATCTTCTGTCTGACTCTGGCATCCATGAGAAACAAGAAGTTCCTTTTCTGAATAAGTTTCTCTTCTTAATAACTTCCTAAACTCCCAAGGTACATTTTTTATTTTGCTCCTTAACTAAGGAAGTAGAAGCCCCAAAAAATGAAAGAAAATATTGCACAATATCACAAAGGAAAGACTATGTCTGTTTTAAGAGATGCATCAGATTAGTCTGTAAAAGCAGAAACTTGTGACATTTAAATGTCAGTATAAGCGTTTACTATATTTGAAAACATGTAAATACTGACTGTGTATGTTTGGGTTTGTACATCAAAGCTTACAGAATTTTTCTCACCATTGATTCAGAGTCAGTGAAACTTTACTGTGGCACAGACTAGGGCAACCACATGCTCCTCAACTTTGTTCAGATGGGCTACCAGCATGGTGATACAGATGGGGCCAGTCACTCCCACTGCCTGTGCGCAGCTTCCGCAAAAATATTCACTGTGAATCAGCCTCCTAACTCACAGTTGCATTTTAGTGCCACCTTGCCATAGATTTATTTACCTTGCCCCCAGAAAGTGGAGTGTACAAACACAAGCCCCTCATTTCCTGTATAATAATAGAAAAAGGGAGATATATTTGGAGATCAGGAGAGGAAAACTAAGTCCATTTACTATAAATGCTTTCCATCTCTTTGGATGCACAATTAATGAAATCTTCTCCAGTTAATTTTAGATAAATATCTAGCTCTGCTACTGAGAGTGTAAGGAACTAAAGAAATGTTAGACATATCAAACTCTTCATGGATAACTGGCCTAGTTTTCTTTTGACAAGGCTAAATCTATCTTCTAATGTGACTCAGCCAATGTGAAACCATTCTTAGACCTTAAATATTTGGCAGAACTAAGCTCAGCAAGTCTATGAAAAGCACCCAATGAAGCTGCACTGGTGTAATCTCCAGGGTGGCTGAAGACAATGAAATACATAAAGCTGTGTTGAGTATCTGGCAATCTATTGCAGGAATCAGCAAAATCAGTCAGCTGACCGTAAATCAGCCTTTCTTGCTCAGCCTTTGAGTCAATGTAACTGCACTTATATGCAGTAATTTCAAGCACAGAGATGTCTGGGCCTTTACTGATAGAGAATTAGGGGCTTTATTCCAAAGTTTGATAGTACAAAAATCGGAGTGGACAAGAACCCTGTAAGGTCAATCTTGGTCTAATTGGGTTACCAGTTAATTACATTCTCATGTTAAGATTCACTAATTGTTAATGACAGCAATACAAACTGGCATGATGTGGATTACATTGTGCTGCACAACCTTGACATTCAAGTACACATTTACAGGTGAGATTACAGTGAAGATTTTGGCTTAAATATTCAGCTCTGGATGTGCAGAATCATTTATTCACCACCATTCAATGTAATATGTATGGAAGAAGAAGCTACTTAGCTCCAGTAAAGTTATCAAAAACCTCTAACTTTCTTAAAAACAATGATTTCCAAGTTGGCAAGATGTATGTACAACTTCATAAAACAGAAAGAGAGTAATAGTTAAGAACATTATGCCCTTGCTTTGAAAGCTTTTGCTGGAAGCAAACTTTCATGATTGAATGCAACTTAAAAAGAAAAGGGTATGGAATGACCCCACAAGAACTTTCACAGTTGAATGTGCTTCTATAATTTAAAACATGCACTGGAAAAGTTAATAGTCAAGAAAAGTAGTGGTGGTGGTATTCCTAAGATTTTTTTTAAACAGAGTTAAATATTTCACACAGGGGTTATTAGAGCTTACATTATTTAAAAAAAAAAAATAAAAAAAATCAGTCTGGCATGCAACATGGTGCTTCTGTTCTAAAGAAATTTCTCTTGGTAGAAAAGCAAGCATTTATACAGAGCATATAACGATGTCAGTCTGTAACACATGCTTAATTTTCATCATAGTTCTTACACTGTCACTATGTCATAGCTCTAGGTAATCCTAAAGTATTCTTCCATTAGCATAGTTTGCTTATTATAACTCAACTATTCTATAAGCTCCAGAATGTTGGAATGTATGTGACAGCCATCACAAAGGCCTGCATGGATTATATTACTAAACTATTGCTAATTCAATGCAATCACTTAATAACAGAAAACAAAACTACAGCCAAGACAGCTGTAGTTACTGTAAAACATTACTGCAAATATTCACATGTATTATATATTACATCTGAACACATGGTTCAGATGTAAAACCTGCAGAATAATTTTCTCCACTTGCTCTACTACAACTTTCCCAGGCCGTTTCTGCTCCTGCCTACTCAGTAAGTGCAGTTTGTCATATAGTACTGAACGGACAAAACCAGTGGAGGGTAAAGCTTCTGAAAGGGTGGATCTGTTTGCAATTCCAACTGATGTGTCAAGGCACCAGAGCCTAGACCTTCAGGTCCAGGTCCTATTGAATTAACTCCCACAGGAATTAAGAATCAACTTTATATGTAACTTTATAGTAAATATTTCAATGTATGTAATTAAATTCATTGAAAAGTTATAGTCTGGGCTCTGGTATTGCTTTTTCAACTTTTTAAAACAATTTCAACACTAATACCGATGATGACTACACATGCACATAATGAACCTATCTACGTACATGTATACACACACACATACTCCAAGTAGATAATCTCACTGTTCCCTTCATAAGCCTGCTATTTCTTACTTGTTTCATCATGTCTTAAATTAGAGGGAGATCCCAGTTGTTCAAATTAGCATGTGTTATCACTTTATTTTGATAAAAAGTCATATATTTATTCACCATAAAAGTTCCTGTAGTTCATTTACCAGCACAGTGTGTAGTACAGCATATGCTTCCAGGCTGTGAGTTCTTGTAAACTTTGTGAGCAAAACCCAGACCTCTCTGAACTGTGCTAACTTAGTAGTTCTGCTGCTGGCCACTGAGTGGTCATGCTTTTACCTTCATCCTCCCTGTTGTTCTACAAAGAACCTGGACAACCTTTAACTACAAATTATATTTGCTGAAAGAAACAATAAATGCTGGTTGTTAAAACTTCCTGGGTTTACAATGTTAGGAGGTCTAATAACAGTCTAACCTTTACTACAAACTTGTGAATGCTGTGAAGTGGTCAACTTCATCCAACATTCTACAGCTATCATAATTTTAGAATCTGGAAATAAAAGCCAAAATTCAGAAGCAGAACTCTGTTAATGATTCATTGGTGATTCAGAGTGTGTCATTTATCCTCTATTTGTTACCAAGGGAACCTAACACCCACTTCCTACCACATCATTGCTATAACCAAAATAGTGTCAAGCCACAATATTGCTTTGCTGCCGTTTATGACTGCTAAATGCCATCTTCATGTAGAAATGAACTGTGTAAAATAGGTTTTCTCAATATCATCATTAAATTCTATGACACAGAGCTATCAGTGGCCAGCTAGAGATCTAACTGGAAAAGAACGATATGATCTGTAGCTTCCAATCTGCCTTCTGCTAAACTGTTAAATTGGTTCTGCTAAGTGATTTGAGCTGTAGTACACACTGAATCTTGAATTATGCGAGGGGGTTGATGGTGTTTTACTGAAATATTTTCTTTACTTCTGAAAATATTTCATCAAGAAATAAACTAAAATTGGAGGTACTTGAAAGTGGTTTTATGGTTTGTAAAAAATTGTCAAGGGTTAGGGCTAGGCTGGCCACTAGACAAATGACAGATATACTCTATTAACCACTCTCTTCCCAGAAGGGGAAGAGGAGATTTATATATTGGAAAAGAAAAATAAAACAGCTTAAATGAAAATAGTTATAATAAAATTAAATATATACAATTATATACAAAACCAATATTGAACCCAACCCATTTCATGGTAATTACATCACCATCACCGCTGATGCTGTGGAGCAGGCACTGAGGGAGTCCCAGGCTGGACTCAGAGGCAGATTGGTTTAGGAGCTAGATTCTAGAACATATAGATTGGGATTGAAGGCAGAAGGGACAGAGTTTTCCTTGGATGCTGGCCATTGAAAAGGAGAACTTGAGCCTTGCGATCCCTCAGCTTTATATTGAATATGACATATGTGGGATGGAATCCCTCTCTGGTCAGTTTAGGGTCACCTGTCCTGTCTGCTCCTTCCCACAGATGTGGCCTCTTACTTTCTGCACCCCCAATGTGGTACACAAGATTTATCAGTGACCTTGGTCTGCACAGAAGCAAGTATAAGCAACAGCCTTTTTTTCACACCAATACTTGGTAGTAACTAAACATCAAGCATTACCACTGCAAGAAGCAGACACCATCTGCAAAAATCTGCAGTTATCTTCAGAAAGTGCAGTTAGAAGAAACTGAGCTGAAAAGTAAAATTACTGAACAGAATTAATTCTATTCTAACTCAAAACAGGACAAAAATGTTCTGGGTTATTTGGGTTTGTATTTTTTATGTGTATTTTATCTAAAATAGATTAATTCAATCCTTTTTAACATTTTCAATGAGCTGCAAACTGTCCTTATCTTATTCGCTGCCTGAAATTTGTTAGGCTCCAATGACTGCTTTTCAAAGAAAATATCTTGCTGAAGATTTTAAGGCCTGGTATGATATAGATATTTCAGATTGGTCCTATAGATTCTGACTTTAAAATCAGTTTAGCTGAAATGATTTCAAAATTCTTTAGAAAGTTCCACATATACTTCAGACTGACCTGTGGAATCACTCAGTGATCTCCTTTGCCTTCTCCATCTATCACTGTAGAAGAAAAAGAAAGGTTGAAGCAAAGCAATTTCTTAATAGTAAATAAAATACATTTATTTTCTGTACCATAGCATTTACCTTATCATAGTACTGAAAGGTTTCTTGGGTGGCTTGCTGATTAGAGATCCTGTTCTCACTGAGGGCTGGGCTTTTCAAATTTCTGGATAGATCTGTGTATGACAATTTCCTTGTCGTACACAGAAAATTGGTCTTGAAATCTCTTTTTGTATCAGCACAGAATAAATTCAAGAAAAACATGGGAGGAGGAGAAAGCTCCACACCATACCAGGAAGGGCATTTATTCCAAACTTGGGTTTAGAAATTCTACACTGAAAGTCTGTACTTCTTTAGTTCGGAGTGATCTGAGACAAAATCTCTGTTTCAAGCCATTCAGAAATGTAATTTAAACCTACATCTTGTAGCAACAGGGAAAAAGCGACACAAAAATCTTCTCCACAGGTTCTGTGGCATACTTTCCCTAGAAACTTCTTCTCAGTTATTTTTAATTCCTCTTTGCCAAACCAAAACTTTTTCCTTTTACTAAGTTGCGTTTTGGCTGAAAAAAGTCTTGCAAACCCAATTCAGTGTTAAACATGATGGCTTTGGTCCAGCAAAGCACTTATATTTGTATCTGTAAGCGAAGACTTAGCTTTTATTGTTCCAGCTACTAGAAAATATGTAGAGTGTTCCTTTAGTATCAGGGTTGTAATAAGATATATAAGGAATGGTACTATTAAATATATTAATCAATGACTTGGATGAGGGAATAGAATGCACTGTCAGCAAGTCTGCTGATGACACAAAACTGGGAGGAGTGGCTGACACACCAGAACCTGTGCTGTTATTCAGTGAGACCTGGACAGGCTGGAGAGTTAGGCAAGGAGAAATTTAATGAAATATAACAAGGAAAACTGTAGAAGCTCACATCTGGGCAAGAACAAGGCCAGGTACCAGTATAGGTTGGGGACTGACCTATTGGAAAGCAGTGTAGGGGAAAGGGACCTGGGGGTCCTGGTGGACAGCAGGATGACCATGAGCCAGAAATGTGCCCTTGTGACCAGAATGGCCAATGGCATCCTGGGGTGTATTAGAAGGAGTGTTAGTAGGTCGAGATAGGTTCTCCTCTCCCTCTACTCTGCACTGGTGAGGCTGCATCTGGAATATTGTGTTCAGTTCTGGGCCCCTCAGTTCAAGAAGGACAGGGAACTGCTTGAGAGAGTCCAGTGCAGAGCCACAGAGATGATTAAGGGAGTGGAATATCTCCCTTATGAGGAAAGGCTGAGGGAGCTGGGTCTCTTTAGCTTGGAGAAGAGGAGACTAAGGGGTGACCTCATAAATGTTTATAAATATGTAGAAGGTGAGTGTCAGGAGGATGGAGCCAGGCACTTATCAGACTCAACCAATAATAAGACTGGGGGCAACGGGTGCAAGCTGGAGCATAGGACATTCCACATAAACATGAGGAAAAACTTCTTCATGGTGAGAGTAACAGAACACTGGAATGGACTGCCCAGAGAGATTGTGGGGTCTCCTTCTCTGGAGGCATTCAAAACCTACCTGGATGCATTCCTGTCTGATCTGATCTAGGTGATCGTGCTCTGGCAAGGGGATTGGACTAGAAGATCTTTCAAGGTCCCTTTTAATCCCTAACATTCTGTGATTATGCAATTCTGTGAACTTAATAATATATTCTGAGGCAATCACCCTGCTATGGTTGAAGTTAACCATGAGAAACATTCTCTAGGAATTCATTAAGTTTACAGTGTTTTGGTTTAATTTGCCAAAAACAATTAGAGAATAACTGGAAAACTATTTTTTTGAGCTTTCTGATTATAGTTTGTCTCATTCCTGAAGAATTAAAAATAAAACCTCTCTAAATTACTATCAAAGCCTAGTACCCGTGGGAAGAATAATTCTGTAGTACAAGAAGTATGGAGATAAAGTATAAACCCATTTTATATATGTTTTCTTTTTAACACCATATTATGCAGTATCTTTTTGCCATATGAAAAGTAAATATTTCTATATATACAAGTATTTAGAAAAGTTAATTACATTTTAATAAGAAGCTGTATGTATTCATAACTGTTGAATATATGAAACATAAATATGAGGGCCATGTGAAGACTAGGTTTATTTATTTCTGTCTTCTCAAAACATTGTAAATACAGTTTGTTTGTAATCATAGCTGGGAAGAGGTTTTAACAAAAGTTTTCAATGCCTACTTCTGCAGTCAGTGTTTTCCATCTGAGAAAATACAAATTTCCTTTTTTTTTTTTTAGTTTAAATCCACTTGAGATAAAAAGTGTAATAAAAAATAAAAAGAATAATTGCAG
>JANIJG010003268.1:0-36728 GCA_024611175.1 Megaceryle torquata
CGTGCGGGCGGGGGCGGGGGGGGGGGGGGGGGGGGGGGGGGGCGGGGGGGGGGGGGGGGGGGGGGGGGGAGAGGGAGCGCGCCCGCCTCGCTTCGCCCTCCCTCCGCGGCCACGTTCCAGCGCGCGGTGGTAGCGGGGGGGCGGGGGTGGGGAACGACTCCCAGGCGCGCGCCCCGGTCCCGGGGGTGCCGCGTATCCCTGAGGAGGGAGTGGAAAAAACGGGACGAGTCCCTCCGCGGCGGCGGGCCGGGAGAAGGGAAGGGGAAAGAAGGTGGGGAAAGGAGGTCTGACCGCCACAGTCGGAACAGGCCGCCCAGGCGGGCGCTGCGCGCCCTCGCGCCCCACGGAACCCGCCACCAGCCTCTGGCCTCCCTCGAGGTCCCACCCCCCGGGCACCGAAGCCGCGGGAGAGGCGCGAGAAGAGGGGATGGACCACTCACTTGTCCTTCTCTGTTCCGAAGATGGAGGCCAGATACTCCGCCATCTCCCACCGCCCGCCCGCCGGACAGCCCGGCGCCGACCGCACACGTCACAGCCGCCGCGCCGGAAACACTTCTACAGAGCCCCTTCGGCGGGGGTGGGGGATGGGGAGGGTACGGCTCCTTGCGCGCGCACGCGCGCGGGCTCGACAGCCTCTGATTGGAGGAGCGGCCTGAGACTCTCCCTCGACTCCGGCAGGGCGGGGCGCGTCAGTCCCGCTCCCGCCACGCGGTGCCGTTGATGAGCGGTGGGGGGGGGGAAGGACACCAGTCCTTGATCAGCTCGGTCACCTGGTGGGAACCTGCTGTGGGTCCTGACCTATCCCGAGTCATCAAGGGAACTACAACTGCAGTGGCCTGCAGTGAGCTCTGGCAAAGCAGGAGTTCCTGGTGATTTTTCATTCATGGCTGAAAGCAGCCTGTAAACGTGTGTTCACAGTCTGTATGTTTTACGTAACATGCAGAACAAATTACCTCTGACTTTTGCTTTCATATTTTTTGTTAAAGCCTTCAGAAGGATTTTTTTTTTTTTTTTTTTTTTTTTTTTTAAGAAGGCTTAAAGCCTTCAATACATTGAAATAGTTTGGGTTTGTTTGTTTGTTTTCAATGAATTTATTTAAAATCTGTTTTTACTATTTGAAATGCACAGGGTTCTCATTCCTTATCTCATAAAGACTCCATTAACTTCAGGTTTCTATTTGCTCTAGCTTGTGTGGTACGCTGCTGAGAGCAAGAAACATTTTGTAGAGCATGCCTTTAACTTAGGTACTCTCTTAGTCAGTTGTGCCAAAGTCTGCTGACTCCAAATCCATGTTTCACAGACAAGTAGCTTGACCTGGAGACATTAGAAAGCAAACCAGAGTGGCTGCTCCCATCTTGGAAATACACAGAATATTTGGGGTTGGAAGGGACCTTGAAATATAATTTAGTCCTAACCCCCTGACAAAGCAGGATCACCTAGATTAGGTCACACAGGAATGCATCCAGGTGGGTTTTGAATGTCTCCAGAGAAGGAGACTCCACAACCTTCCTGGGCAGCCTATTCCAGTGCTCCAGCACCCTCACCATGAAAAAGTTTCTTTGTACGTTTACATGGAAGCTCCTATGTTCCAGCTTGCACCCTCTGCTCCTTGTCCTATCATTGGACATCACTGAGAAGAGCCTGGCTTCATCCTTCTAACAATCACTCTTTACATGCTTATAAATATTAATGAGGTCACCCCTCGGTCTCCTTCAAGCTAAAGAGACCCAGCTCCCTCAGCCTTTTCTCATAAGGGACATGTTCCACTCCGTTAATCATCTGTGGCTCTTTCAAGCAGTCCCCTGTCCTTCTTGAACTGAGAGCCAAGAACTGGACACAATATTCCCAGTGTGGCCTCAGCAGGGCAGAGCAGAAAGGGAGGAGAACCTCCCTCGACCTGCTAACCACAGCCCTTCTAATACACCCCAGGATGCCTTTGGCCTTCTTGGCCATAAGGGCACATTTCTGGCTCATCTTGTGATTCCTCCAGCAAAAGTAATTGCCTACCATAACTCATAAGGAGTACAAGCTCAAAGAGAAAATTGCACAAAGTTCTGCTTTGTGCCTTGTGGAATTAATAGAGTGGCTGGGTAGACAGCCCTTGACTAATAATATCTTTTCTCAGTGAGACAGTAGTCCTAGGAGCAGGACTACATCTTACGCATCATGGAACTGTTGAAAAATAAACCCACTTGCACTTTGCTCTTCATTTTCTCAGCAGTTCTCTGTACCAGGCATGCCTCTTACACTGGGGACAGCAAAGGCCATCCCCACTAGAATTTCTTAACCCTCTGCCTCTTTCTACATCCCCTTTCCCTCCTTCTCAGCCTCACCATGCACATGCCGACAAGACTGTCACTGCAACACACCAGAAGAGGAGGGTTCTGCACCTGCACAGTACCCATTGTGTGTCAATGGAAGGGATCATTGTGCTTCACACAGTAATAGCAGCCAGTCTTTTCACATCTTTCTCCCTTTTGTAGATAACTAAGAATGAATTGTGAAATGACACAAAATGTCTTTCTGTGTGTAAGTTGAGACACCAGTGAGCTTGGAATTAATCCAGTGTCAAAGAGGTGTTAGCAGTGTTGATTATCTGAGAAGGGGGATATCTTCCCCTTGTGTCAACACAGCCCAACAGTTGTCGGAAGAAGAGATGCTGCAGGGCATCTGCCTAAGGGAAGGGCAGTGATGTGGACAGAGCCTGTGGACACTGGAGGCAGCATTGCACAGACATGTCCCAGTGAGGAAAAAAGGCTCCTTCTCATCTTTCTTGAGGGACTTCACCTTGCATACAGGACCAAGATTAGAAGAAATCAGGGGACCTGGGAATGTGAAAAGACAGGGAGAGGGAAGAAGACCCTTTGAAGTTAATGTTGACAGCACAGATAGAAAGGTGAGATGGAAGACAGGAGACAGCAAAGTAGAGGAAACATGAAGGAAAGGGTCGCCAGAGAAAAGCAGGAATAAAAAGCAGAATTCCATGTAACCACTTGTTACTACATATTTTATTTTGCCCAGATCTAAAGGAAGACATTTGCAGGACTTGGGAGAGGGAAACACAGCTTGGATGTGTTCCCTGTCTTTGTACATACACTGCTACAAGGTTGTTCAGGTTAGTGACTTACTGCAGATTACAGCCCTGTCCTAACTTGCTTAGATCTACTGGGTTAAATGCTGCCACAAACCCTGCTCTGTTTTTTTCTGCCCTCTTATGCCCAGTGTCAGTACTGGATACCAACTAACATATGGTGAGGAGAAAATAGTGCCAACACAGATTTGGTTTGGAGATAAACAGTTGAGGGAAAAAATAAGGTGGAAGGGAGGCAGCCAGTTTTAAGAGATGTAGAGAAAGGAGGAAAGAGGAAGAATAAAATGGTTATGAAACAAAAGACAGCAATGCTTGGATATAAAAGAAGATTAAAACGAACACAGGAACACATCCTGGGGGTCAGTACATATAGTACTTAGTGCATTCACTGGAAAATAGCACTTTCTTCCAGTGCCCAGGAGTCTGTGTTAGTTAAAGCAGTACCTGAAGTTCCAGACCAGTGCACAGGACTTGGTTTCTCAGGTTAAGGGGATTTTGCTAACAGTGCGCATGTAGGGATAATTAGTAACCCACGGTCAGCAAGCCTTTTGAACAATTTTACCAGCTCTCTGCTTGACATCTCTTGGAACAAGGCACAACCACGAGGAAAGAGACCAGTTTAAGATGCAAGGTCAAAAAAATAATCAGAGAAGTCAACTTGTGTACATTAGAACAGAGCTGTAGCTAGTAATCTGTAATCTACTTCCATGCCTATACTTCACTAATCACCATGGTTATATAAACAGATCTTATCAAAGATCCTTAATTATAACAACCCCAGTAAATGCCACATAGCACAGCAGAGAGAAGGGTGAGGCCTTTGAGGCCATGTTCTCCATATGGGCCAGGGGGAAGAGTGTGTCCAGTGCAAACTGGCTGTGCCTTTGTTCATCCTTTGTCAGAGCAACATACACAAGCATGAGGAACCACACCACTGAGCACATGGGGATAGACCCTCTCTGAGGCTTCCAGGTCACTCACAGTTGAGTACTAATCACCATCAGTGGTGTGAGGGCACTGCTTTGATGCTGTAAGTGAAAGGTAAATATAACTTCTGTAGTATGAGAGGCAGTCAGTGGGCTAGGATGAAGGAAGAGGAGAGGAAGTCCTGAGTCAAAGAACAGTAATAGAGAAGCAACAGATCAGAGACTTCAGAGAATGGTTGAGAGATTTTGGTGTCTTATAGAAACTTTTCCTTGGAGAGTTTTTTTAAATCCAATCCCTGATTAGAAGCACTGCTGAATTGTTAACTATTGCTATTACAATTGACACATAGGAAAATTAATAAAGGCACAGGACTTTAGAGTTCAATGCATTATTTGATGTTGTGTTTATCACTTTGGCCCAGCAAACTGCTGTGTGGTCTGGGGTCAAGACCCTCATTATGCCAGTTCCTTTATATGAAGGACCCTCTCTCCCTGCCCAGAGGAGCTTACAAGCTAGACAAAAATGCCATCCTCCTCCCTTTATGGAGGAGGCATGGAAATCAGGTGATTTTCCCAACAGCAAGACGGACGGGAGATGTTTGGAGTCGGGATAAGAATTCAGGAACAGCCTTGGTGGTTCAGACAGAGGGTTCACCAAACCCAGGCTCACAGAGGGAGAGGTCTTACATCTACCCCTCCAACTCTCCACACTTGTGCTTCAGTCATTCTGTCTCCTTGTTCACGCGCGAAGTGGTAGGGCCTCTTAGCTGGCAGTGAAGGTGAAGCACCCCAGCAAGGGGCACAGACCTGGTCCCATGGGCCAGGGGGCAGAAAGGAGAAAATTCTGCACACAGAAGTGAGCACTAGTCTGTTTGTGGCCTCCCCTCATTCATGCCAAGAGGGACACCTCAGCACACAAGTACATTCAGTGCCTGAGGGTGCAGTCTTGCTTCTGGCTTCTCCAGAAATACTTTTTGAGGCTCATTTACACTTTTCTGATCTGGGTGCAAATCACTTGATTTCTCTCTAATTTCTTTTCCAATAGCCTCTCTTGCTAGGCAGGGATTCAAGTGTTTTTGAGGACTTGTGGTAGCCTGACCCTGAAGAGAAGTCAGTAGAGACAGTAGTGATACTGACCTGGCAGGAGGTGTTTTTTCCAAGGTGAGCCCCATCTCTTGCCCTCTGACTGTGCTGACCCCTTCACTTTCCCCAAATGCGGGCAACTTGGCGGCATCACTGTTCTATAGCTGTGGGGGGATGGCATCCCTGTTATTTCCAAGCAAAAGAAGGAGAAAAACCTTTTTCTTTCCCCTCTCAGTGCCTGCTCCTGTGAGTGTAATCCTGTCTCTCCTGTCTTAGACCTCCTTTCCCAGCCCTGTGAAGTGCTGCCCCAGGGCTGTCCCTGATCCACCTCACCCCTCTCACACTCCGGAGGGGCCAAAGGATTGACTAGAAAGTGATCAAAGTCCATCTGACAAGCAAATTCAGCTGCTTCTTGGAGGGAAATTCCTCTCTGTGCTGTCCTGAGCAGTTTAGATGGAGTATTTTGTGGGAGAAACAGATCTTTTTGGATCCTTCTGTGCATTATCATAGAATTGATAGGGTTGGAAATGACCTTCAGGATCATCAAGTCCAACTGTCTACTAAATATTATCAGGAACACTAATCCATGTCCTGAAGTGCCACATCTAGACATTTTTTAAACATCTTCAGGGATGGTGATTCTACCACCTCCCTGGGCAGCCTGTTCCAATGCCTCATCACTCTCTCAGTAAAAATTTTGTTCCTAATATCCAGCCTAAAACTTCCCTGGTGCAATTTAAGCCTATTTCCTCTTGTCCTATCCCTAGTTACCTGGGAGAAGAGACTGACACCCACCTCACTACAACATCCTTTCAGGTAGTTGTAGAGGACAATAAGGTCTCCTTTCAGCCTTCTTTTCTCTAGAGTAAACAACACTAGGTGCCTCAGATGCTTCTTATAAGACATTTTCTCCAGATAATTTACCAGCTTGAAAAGCATCTCCAGGTATTGCTCACTGTTCCCAGGTATTTTGTGGCAGTCAGAGGACTGAGAAAACAGCAAGGCAGTGAAAGCAGAGTGGAAGTTGGAAACCTTGGCAAATTTGGAGGGAGCCCCACCAGTCACACTGCTGTGTTCTGTGGTCAGGAGCCTATCACAACAGTTGTCTGATTTGGCCTTGGCCAGAGAACTGAGTGCCCTCCTGTTGGAAGCAGTTCCCCGAGGTGAGGCACTGGGTGTGCAGCAGGAGCTTGACAATAAGGCTAGAGGGACCAATTCATACATGTTCAGAGGCTGCTTCCAGATCAGTGCAGGTGACTGCTCTCAGAGCTGCCAGCATCTGCAGGTCCTCCTGCCAGCAGCTGTTGCAGCACAGTGGTTGACCACAGGCTCTTCCGTGGCTATATGGTTATTGAGAGGGCTGGTCGGTCTGCACTGAAAATGCTGAGAATCCCCTCACTGTCTGGAGGAGGACAGCAGATTGCTAGTGAGTCTATGTGCCTGACAAAAGAAAAGACATATCCTCGAGAGAGAGGAGGAGCAGAATATGCATATATGAGCTGCCTTGTCTTCCCACATACCCTCCCAGCTTCCAACTTTTTTAAACTCAACTTTTTTTAACCTCCTGAGCCTTTAGTGGTTCATCAATTAGTACCCCTTATTATATCTCTCCTCCAAGGACTTGCTTAGTGCCCCTTGAGCCCATTCAAGTTCTTTGTATATACTGTCCTCCAGAGAGCAGCTTGCAGATCTGCAGTCCCCATTGGATCATTTTGTTTGTTTTCCTCCTGGCTCCAGCTGTTCATTTGGTTGTTGTTTCCTGATAGAGTGGGAGCTTAGCTGACATTAGCTCAGCCACAGTGTAAGAGGCAGGTTTCTCTTCACCCCTTCCAGTGCTTATTTTGTTCCATCTCTCATACTTGTTTAACTGCAAGGTAAGCAGGTTGAATTTAGGTTAATAAGCTGAATCATTTTATGTTGCAATCAGAATTTGCAAGGAGAAATGATGGTGTGTTGCACAGATGGGAGCACAAGGTGAGAGGAGGGAGGGAAAGCAGGAGGAATAGGATAGAAGGAGGAAGACTGAATGTCAGTCTTCTCCCTTTCTGTAGCAGCAAAGTTGTTCAGCTCCAGCCTGTCATGGGACTGTACCCTCACAGTGGATCTTTTTTATCAGCAAATATTGGAGCTAAAAATAGCAGCTATTTCTGTCAGTGAACTAGAGCAGGAATATCAGAGCAAGTTGTTGTACACAGGGGGTGGAACGTCCTGCACATTCCCCTTGCTGTCTGCAATTGAACTGTGCTCACAGATCCATGTTCACAAAAAAAAAAAAAAAAAAGAAAAAAAAAAAGAAAAAAAAAAAAAAAAGTGACAGCTTTATCTTGAAATGCATTTAGAGAAGATGTTTTGTTTAGGAAAAGAGCCCAGTCATAACAGCCTGCAGAAAGGCAAGGCACAATACTACTACAACAGGATTCCTGCTGCTTCCCTCTATCAGAAAAAACCCCCCACCAAATATGACAGAATTGACAGATATTGTCCTGGGCCAGATGTGGGTAAGAAGCCCAGGTGAACAGTCTGTTCCCATTACCCTGTGGCTCATTTACTTGGTGGGGTGCTCTAGAGCATTTCTGCATTACCATGCTCTGAGGTCTAGTAAAGAAGCAGACTGATGTGCAGTGATGGACATCCCCTGACAGCAGACATGATGCTGTCAGTTTGCTTTCCATGACCACCCCACGAAGTAATCCCCTGACTTCGAATGGCCTGGGGCTGACCGGCTGAAAGCTACTGCTCCAGACAATGGATGCAGATGCTCCTGGGAGCCTTCATTTGCTTTGCTGGGGCTCCCTCCGGTGGCCTTCTGCTAGAAGGGCTCACCCAACGCAGCTACAAATCGTTGGCAGAAATTGAGCTGGACCTAAATCCAGGGCAGTGTTTCCCACTTGTGACCCTGCTGACGGCATGAAGCGGTCAGGATGGGTGTCGAGGATTAAGCAGAGTATGTTGCATAGCCCTGCACAGGATGGTGAGAGACCCCTGAATCCAGAAGCAGAATCCCTTCAGCAAGGTGGTGGGCCCAGGCACCCCTTCTGGGAAGGAGACCCAGGATGCTCCAGTGTTCTTATGTTAAGCACACAGTTACTCCTCTGGAGTCTGCTTCTCTCCCACTTCTGCACCACGGCCTCTCCCTGATGTGGCTGCAATGCGGGTGCTGCTGCTCTGTCCCTGGTAACCCTTTCTGAGCAGTGGGGAACCTCTGGCAATGCAAAGCACACGGTGGAGCTTGCACTCCCAGCTCTCCACTGGCATGTGAAACAAGGGACCAAGGGTTGTGCTGCCAGCTTTCACCTGAGTACATAGGTGCTGGTTGATGCTGGGGGAGCCTGATGTGTTGTTTGGGAGGATGGAGATCTTGGGGGGACAAGAGATGACAGCAAGGGGACTTGAACGTCCCGCTTTAGGGGAGGGAGTGGTAACTTGGGAAAGGCTGCATGGCCCTATACCAGCATGGGAATACTTAGGAGAGTGTTAACAGACCAGCTCAAGTTGTGGGGTGACATCTCTAGGGAAGCTCCTGGTGCAGCAAGAGGAGTGGGATGGTTGCAGGAGGGCCCTGATAGGGAATGGGAATGTGACACCCCAGGGAGAAAAACCCCTTGCCTTGTGCAGTGCACCTGGCCTAAAGAGGCTGTGACTTGTGAGTCCTGCAGCAGCAGACAGCCCCTCTGGAGGCCAGTGGGCTGCAGTGGAGCCTGCTTGCAACCCCTCTCACTTCCCCAGAGGGACAGAGCTAAGCAGTGGGGGCTATGGCTTTGCCATAGAGTTTTGCTTGGCTCCCAGGGGTTCACTCTGCACTACACAGCTGCATTGTTCAGGTGTGTGTGCTGTGGTGTGCTCATCTGCCTTTGCACAAGTAATTCCCCAACATGAGCAAGAGGTGGGGGCCTGCCCTGGGTCAGGCTATCTCTGTCCAGTGTGAATGTGCTGGTACATAATGTGGAAGGCAGACAAGCTTGGATGTGGAGCTTATCATAGAGCCTTAGTTACCATAGGTAAAGAAGCAGAGGAGGAGATACACCCTGAAAAAAACAATTGCAGTGGAAACCTGCCAGCAAGCAGGTTCAGAGGGGCAGTATGAGGTGAAGCCCAAGCTTAAGCTATCATTTCTCCACTGCCACCATCTCCCTTCAGAAGCCACGTAAGATGCCATGGGTCTGATTATCTGTGCTGAAATTGGGCTCTGCTCTCTGCATCACATAGGTGCCTTGGAAAGTTTTCCCAAAGTCAAGCTGCTTATTTTCAAAGCAAGAAGCTCTAATCCTGTGAAAATATTATTTTCCAGTTATGACTTGCAGAATGGCTGATGCAGATCTAATCGATCTGTTTAGTCAGTCCTGTGAAAGCACAAGCATCAAAGCTGCTGGCTTTGACGCAGCTGAAGAGTTGTATTGCTTCGTGTGAATTCTTCCCATTGTTGTTTTAGCCCTTAATTTCGGGGCAGTAAGTGCAACAGCAGACTTCTCTGCTACCACCTGACTAAGCAACTGATGAGGCTTATTAAAAAACATCAGTATTGTTAATGCTAACCTATGTGCTCTTACAGCATTTCCCCAGAGCTTAGTGAGAAATAAATGTTCACAACATGCAGCAGAGCTTTTTTTTTTTTTTTTTCAGAGCAGGGTCCAAGATTTACAGTGCTAGTTTTAGCATCGTAAAGTAGCTCTAGCTGAAACAACACTAGCTTAGTAAGTAACACTAGGGGTGCACATCTGCTGCAGGAAAACTATGCAACACTGGATAGCTGTTGAAATGTCCTCTGGGTGTAGCACCATCAGAGTTCTGGAAAGGACCTACCTTCCTCATCTGGCTTAGCAAAAGACAAAAGGAGTTTCCTAGGAGCCCAGTTAAAATGGAGTTTGTTTTCAGAACTGAGCAATACTGAATGTTGGAGTAATACTTGACAACTATTTCCCCACAAGATTAAAATCCATTAAAAAAACAAAACAAAACAAAACACAGCAAGAGCATGGGTTTCTGATAACTTTCTGTAGTACGAGGTGGTGTGAAAGCTGGAAGGTGACAGTGTCACAAAGAGGGAAACTGAGCTCTGCTAGGACAGGGCAGCAGAAGCTGCAGCATATTTGACTACCTTGACAGCTGGTATGGGGCTGATCATGGCAACTCAGGCATTTAGCTGATCCTAAATTAAAGAGGCTTCTGTGTCCCTCTACTGATGCTGCTGAAAGTTGGTTGTTTTTTTTTTCCGTTGCACCTCCTGTCACCTGGAACAGCTTTCCTGTAGCCCCTGGCACTCATTAGGCTCAGATGCATACTGCTGAATTCAGTTTTCTAGCCCATATTGCCTCTTGTTATATTGAACAGCTAAAAGCCTCCCTGTGGACCTAGCAGAGGAGCCTAGGCAGCTGCTGGCAGTGGACTGTCAGCTTCAAAGGGACTTGGGGATCCCTCACCTCAGCTACCCATGCCTCGCTCCCCCCCAGCTCCCAGTCTTCAGACACCCTCCAGGCTGATCTCAGAGAGACTGCAAGGGTGGGCCGGGAGCACCCTGCAGTGCTTAAAGAGGCTTTACAGCCATGGTCTTCGAGTCTCAGTGAGCTGGTCTCACAGGTCCCTGTGGTTTTCCATGTCTCATCTACCACAAAAAAAAAAAAAAAAAAAAAAAAAAAGACCTAAGCTGTATTCCTTTACTCTCCTTAACAAGAGATAAAGTTACTGCTCATACCTGAAGATGCACTTACATAGGAGGGAGCCTGTAGCAGGGGGCTCCCAGGCTCCACCTGACTCCTTGGCTCTGCCTGACACCCCTCCATAGGCCTGACACACCTTGAGGGAAGAGGTTATTATCCAGAGGTTGAAAGCGGCTGGTTGTAAACTCACCTGACATTTGACATTTTAAATTATTTGAAAATGGCTGAATTGTTGGCCCAAAAAGTGCATGCATTTGCTACGATTTTTGAAAGAATAATGCAGAAAACAAAGTTATTTTGACACACGTTGCATTTGTGGTGCCTAATCAAGGTGTTCACCACCTTGAAGTGGATGTGGCATCTGCACAAGATGGATTGTTGGTCTACTGTTGTAATAGTCATTAAAATGGGCCACTTTCATCTTTGCAATGGCTGAATGGCAGCAGATGCCCATCCAAGCCCATTTCTGTGCACTTTTCCACGCATGCTCTTTCTGCCTTTTGTCTCTCTCAACAAATCTGCAGCTACAGTGAGCACCCTAAGGCAAGATACATGGCACTTTAATCAGTATGCCAATGCCTACAAAAGAGCCTGCTTGTTTTTATCCACATATAAACTGCTTTCCTAAGCAGTTGTCTTCACTGGAATGTCATGGGAATTTTCTGTACTGTGTTTCTAGACCAGAAGTGGTTTTAAAGTCACAGCTGAAAAAAAAAAAAAAAAAAAAAAAAAAAAAAGTCCTGTTAGCAGTGCATGGTTATTGAGCAGGTATATTGATGCAGGCTCATTAACAGCTGATGTTGACTTACACATTCTGCTAAATGGCTGGATTAACAAGGTCAAATCATACAGCTGTCATTCCTCACTCTGTTTTGATGTGGTAGATACTGTGTACTTGGTCCTGAGCACGCCTACAGTCCAGCTAAAGTTTGTGAAAGAAAAGAAATTGCTCCTCAGTTCATCTCTCCTGATGATTGCCCATCCTCGATCTATTGCTGACTATGTTCAGATGAGCACAAAGTGCCATCTCCAGCACTTATCACTGAGTGGGGGTGGAGCAGGCTTGCAAATCTGTTTCTCTAGGTGGCAAATGATGTGCTGGTCCCTCTTGCAGCGCCAAGTCCCCGGGCCCTTGCCCTAAAACACTCTTTGCCTGCAGACAGCAGAAGTCCATGCAGCAACAGAAGAACTGATGGGCTACAGTGGGCTCCTGTCTCTACCCCTTCATGCAAAGTCATGATGCTGAATGCAGTGTGGGTGTGTGTGCTACTTCTGGACTAGTGGAGCTATGTGGTACAAAGGTCAGGAGACACCACATGTGGGAGAGCAGGAGCCTCCCTGGCTATGGATGCAGCGGCCATGCTTAGAGGGCTGAGGAGGGCTCAAGCTACACATTTTAGCTCTGGATTTCATACAATGTATGGCCTTTAGACCTAGAGTAACATAACATGCCTTTGTTCTGGAACTGAGCTTCCCTTCACAGTTGGAAGGGTACAGCTTTGGCTGTTTGGGCCAATGAAATGCACTCAATTTGAGAAGTAAATATGTAGCATCAGGTTAATGCTTACCTCCAAAGGATACTGTTGTGGGGAAGATAATAAGCTAAAGAGGTGTGAAACTTGGCAGTAGCACCTGTGAAACCTCAGCTCTTTCCTTTGCACCTTCTTTTGTTTGGCTGATAACACCACTTCCCTCCTCTTGCCTATCTGTGCTGTAGGCCAGATGTTAGGAGACTGTGGAACATTGCCTGAGGACTGCTTGGAGTAATCTAGTTGTCTGGGGCCTAGAATGAACTGGAAGATGAACACTTTGAAAATCATCCTAGTTTAAGTGTGAAAATGAAAGCTAAACTCATTTGCAAATGAGCAGCTATGTCTGTACCTATATAGAGAATAATGTTGATAGAGCAGTTGCAACTGATGGGATGGATGAGATTCCTGACTAACTCAAGTCATCTTGTAGGCAGTTTGGGTGTTGCTGCTTTACATGGGTTCAAAAAAGACTTTTACCTGTGACTGGGAACAGTAACAACGACCCTGCTCAACCCCTTCCAGAGCTTTGTAAATTTTAAGACCCTAGAGCTTGTTTTGCGAGTGCTTTTTAAAGGAAAGGCCAACTCTGCAGTGTGGCAACCTATGGGATCATATGTTAAATGGATGTAAAGCATATTGTGATCTAAACGGAAGAACTGCACATTGCTTCTGATATGCTGTGAACACACTGGAAAAATTGCCTGTGCTACAGTTTATGGAGATAAAATGCACTTGCCAACTGTGGTAAGCCATGGAGCACCCATGTCAAAACCCTTGGAATAACATCACTGAAGAAGGGTTTTTTTTTTCAGGCTAATGTCTCTTCTGCTTTATATGAATACATTTATTACATTGTGTTACAAGGGCTGAGCTTTTAGTTACATGGCCTGAAATTGTCAGACTCTGGGAATCCCAGAGGGAGAGGAGTGGTTTTCAGGAAGGCTGCCCTCTTTTCTCAAAGATATATAACAGATTCACAGAATGGTAGGGGTTGGAAGGCATCTCTAAAGATCATCATCCAACTCCCCTGCCAGAGCACGATCACCTAGAGCAGATCACACAGGAACAAGTCCAGGTGGCTTTTGAAAGTCTCCAGAGATGGACATTCCACCACCTCTGGGCAGCCTGTTCCAGTGCTCTGTTACTCTCACAGTGAAGAATTATTTCCTCACGTTGAGGTTGAACCTCCTGTTTTCCGGTTTATGGCCATTGCCCCTAGTCTTGTTACTAGACACCACTGAGAAGAGCCTGGCCCCATCTTTCTGACATCCACCCTATAAATATTCATAAGTATTGATAAGATCCCCCCTCAGCCTCCTCTTCTCCAAGCTAAACAGACCCAGCTCTCTCAGCCTTTCTTTATATGGTAGGTGTTCCAAGCACCTAGTCATCTTAGTGGTCCTGCACTGGACTCTCTCCAGTAGTTCCTTGTCCTTCTTGAACCAGGGAGGCCAGAACTGGACACAGTACTCCAAATATATGCCAATCTTTTTTCGTGATTTTACCGATTACAGCAGATATCCTCTTTGCTGATTGTTTACTTCTTTACCAAGCTGGATCCTTGCAGTTCAAGATAACCCAGTTCCTTGGATGAGGGCAGAGGTTTGAAATGAAGCGGCACAGCCGCAGTGGTGCACCATGGCTGAAGGTCTGTCCATTCACTGTTGCAGCCCCTTGAAACTCTTGTCTTCAGAAAAAAAAAAAGAACCCCCCAAATTCCAGAATAAGGTAGTGAAAGAAAGGAGCTGCAGAGTCCACAGGGACTGGCCTGATGGCTGGTGTTAGCAGTGTGGGTTGGAAGAGCATGAGGAAGAATGCCAGTCTGAGTTGTGAGTATTTTGGGAATACTTTTCTGATCAGGAAACATCCCTTTGCCCTCTGTGGCTGCTTTCTTTATACCCCTTCTGGAGGAAGCACAGTGGGCAGTAATCAGATCCAGTACTATAGCCAACATGCTCATGGCTTTTTCCCCTTTTTCCATTTCCAGGGTAATAAGCATTGATGTGTGAATGTCTCCTTTCAGGTAAGACCCTCCCAGCTGGGAAGTACTGCCCATCCTAGAGAGGAGCAGAGCTGATGGAGATCCAGGACCACATTTTGTTACCACAGGGAAGATTTAGCGTCTGCCCTCTTTCTCTTATCCCTCATACCCTCAGGTCATCCTTGGAGTGGAAACCAGCTTCCAGCATAGGCTGGGACACAGAGAGAATAACTGCAACAGGACCATAAAAGCAGTGAAATCCTCATGCTCCGCAGAGGATGTTGGCCTGCGCTTTGCTGAGGTGTTGTGAAGACCCAACAGTTCTTTGGAAGTAACAACTTTTTTAGGTACCTTGGAACAGGACGGTGAAGCAACACAGACCCAGAAGAAGATTGATCAGCATTGGCAGAAGGTTTTAATCACTCAGCAGCACAGAAATACACAGAGGTAGCCCGGTGAATGAAATTGTGGAGTCAGAGGGGAGAGCCAGACAAGTGAGAAAAAGAAGGTTGGACGCACTCAGTGGCAAACCAGTGCAATAGCACTAGAAGAGAGTAACTTCTCAGGTAGCTTAATGAGGTTGTAGAGCATTCCTCTTGTCATGCAGTAGGTGGAGAAAGAACACCAAGTGTTGGGCAACATTCCTAACTGCAATTTTTTACTTGCTCATCTGTCCATATGCTACCAGAAGCCTCCATAACAGCTCTTACATCCAGAGCTGCTCATAAAGTGCATTAGTTAAACCTTTATAACTCGCTGGGTCACTGAAAAGCTCCTTTGTGATCTACAGGTCATTGTGTCACCTTTGTAAGTGAGAAATATTATGCAGGACTTTTGTGTTTGCGTGCTGCGAGTTTGGATTTGGGGCTCTGCATTTAAAAATGATTACTCTATATTTCCCTCCTGTTATTGCACCCACAGCTGCAACTCTGATCCTATGCATGGCTCTTCCCAGCTGTAATAAAAAAACTTCCTTTATTTCTTTTACTCAACAGCTGCTGCAGGGATTTTTCTGTTTGCTTGTTTTGCCTCACTGTATTTGGTCCCTCATCTATGACCTTTTGACAAAATGCATAAAGCAATTGGGGAAGAAAAAAAAAAAAGACAGGGAAAAGAGGGGTGGTTTTAGACTGGAGATGCCTTGATGATCTCTGTCATTTAACCTAAATTATACACAGTAAAGCCATGGTCATCGCTGTTGCATCAGCTATCTGAAGCCTTATCCCATCTGCTGTGCCTGAGTGTAACATTTTCCTTTGGGTTAGAGTCTGGGAAATGTGATGCTCTTCAGCTTAATTATCACTTAGTTTGTGCTCTTCTCCCCAGGACTGTGCTCCAGTCCCTGGCCCATGTGCTCTATTGCACAGCAAGGTAACTTGCAAGACCATAAGAGACATCAGGGGGATAGCTGGCTCATACTGACTCCTTCTCCTCCTCTGGTGATGCAAAGCAGCCATAAACCCACGATGTGTAACAGCTGAGAAGAACTGCTGAGAGCAGGCCCTGGCATTGTCAGCATGCGCACACGGTGACGCACGCAGAGCCGCTCTCAGCATTTTGTTCACCAGCCTATCACACTAATCTTTTTGCTGCTAACCTCCACCACCTTCATACTAATGCTCATCCTCACATGAGTGCACATAAATCCAGCAAGAGGATTTGGGAGCAGCTTAGACAAATGGTTCATTAGGGTCTTTCTCTGCCAAGTGATGTTTTTTCCTAAGGTTCCCATCACCGAGCTACTGTAAAAATACATTCTCTAAGTCACCAGACAGCTGCCACCGTAACAGGCTCATCTGGCATCCAGGCATAAGGGATGAGGATCATTATCCCATCAAGAGCTAGCTCAGTTAGGTTGCTGGATGAATGGTGGATCCCTTTGAGCCAGATGAAAGCTGACATTATTTTGTGTTTCTCCTCAGCATGGGGAGATTTGCAGGTCTTATGGTGCTTCTGAACCTGCTGGAGGTTCAGAGAGGCTCACCCCTGTCAAAGGACATGTGCTCCCTGCAATAGTATCTGGATGCTGCTTGTATTGTGCAATCACAGTAGGCTAAGTTAAATAGCCTAATTATATAATTAGCCTGTGTGTACACAGTACTTGGTGGAGAATCATGTTGTTTTCAACCTCTGTAATATCAACAGGTCTCTCAATGCCTCTCATTCTCTAACCTGAATCAATAATATGACTTGCCTGTCCAAACATCCTTTCATCAGTGTCCCTTTTAGGTCTAACACTGCCTTCTTGCCCTGTCCACCTCTTGTTTTCTCTGTGAACTAATCGCCCTGGTCCCTTTAGCTCTGACAAACAGCTCAATTCCCAGTGCCAGGTTACACCTGAGCACTAAACAACTACTACAGCATCACCTGCAATTAGGCAGTTTTGGGAACTTTCCTGGGTGGTTTAACATGCAATGACAGCTACCTTTGGTGTCAAGTGTTTTTCCTCAAAGCCCTGCTCAGTGGAAAGCAGACTTAAAAGAAGACTTTGTGGTTCACTGTGGGATTACCAAGTTGCAGAATACCCTTTATGGAGCTGCTTGTCCTGGTCAGACCACCCTCCTTCCATGATCTTTTCCAGTCTTCTTCCAGTGCTCCTGCAGACCTCCTCCTCCTGCCTCCCCTTCCCTACTACATAAGCACCACTTGTTTAATTTCCCTCTTTCCCTGAACCAGCAGATAAAGACATTTTTCTCCCTGGCTGAACCCTCCTGCAATCTCTTTTCCCCCTGTCCAGACACTAACCCTAGTCTTGTCTGCTTCCCATGCCTTTCACATTGCTGGCAGAGTATCTGCAGCTGAGCATGCCCTGTGCTAACCCTGCTCCACCCTGTATGCCACACCTTACCAGTGCAGAGGCTGGGTATAGACTCTTTAGAGAAAAAAAACAACTATAGAATCACTCTGCTATAGACTCTAGCATGATCTGCTCAGTGCAGGAATGCTCATGTTGACCATGCAGAAATAACTCACATCTAAACTGTCAAGAGCACTGGAAATTAAAAAAAAAAAAAAAAAAGAAAAAGAAAAAAGCGCAACTTCAGATTTTATTTTTTATTTGATTAAAAAAAAACCCCTCAATTTGAAGTTAATTCTTATTTATTTATTTGCTAGAGTTTCATACAAAAAAAACCCAATGGACATTATTTCTTCTTTCCTCTGAAAAAATAGTCAAAGATTTAATTCCTCAAACTGTTATATCACTTAGCATAATTATTTGCTTTAGATGAGTAATCATCATGTAACAGAACAACCCTACACTCTCAAATTCTCTGGTCTAAAAAAATGGATGTAATTTCCAGAGCAAAGGGAGTATTTTATATTGTGGGAAGAAGGGCCATGGAAAGCTCACAGAGATGAGATCTGGTTGTAAGGCAGAGGGACTCTCATCAGCAAGCTCTGTGGAGTTGCAAGAGAGGTGTTTTTTATTCACAAAAAAAGTCAACTAGGGAAGTGAAAAGGGTTCAGATTGTACCTCTGCCTTTCTGGGTCAGAAGTCATTTTACTTGTTCCCAGTCACCATGATGATACTTACCTCCTCTGGAAAGTGCTCTGAGATCTACAGATGGGGAGAAGCATCATTGCTTAGCAGTTGTAAATTTCCAAACCTGCTCTTGTTCCAGTTCTTCTGCTCTCTGGGTGTGCTAGATGCTCTCTTCACATCTTCTACTCTCTGGGTGTGCTGCTGCAGACTGGGAAGCAAAGAGCATCTCTCGTTCCCTATGCAAATCCATTGATGAAAACATAAAATGCATTGTGCTGCTAAAACTTGCTGAGCTTGTTTGAATAAATGCCAAGGATTAATGGCACGTAAATTCACCATTGATTTGACAACAATGATGTTATGTGCCCTAAACACTGATGGGATTTGTTCAGTGTTTAGGATGTGGGCTCTGAGGTGGAAAAAAGGGATTGCTAGTAATTTTTTAAGCCTCTTTGGCTTCACCAAGGCAGACTGTTGGTATTATATAAATTCTTTAGGTAAAATAAATATCTGTCTTTGTATGAGGAGAGTGGATATTTAACTTTTCCAGTATATGGCTGAATAATAACTGACTGTGGTTTGCTATAAGCCAGAAAATAAAAATCACCCCTTCCCTCTAACACAGGGAAGAAGGAGATGTTGGAGTGGAAAAGGAATCCCAAAGTCCAGCAATTAAACAGAATATTGTGCCTTAAAAGCAGGGGGACAAAGATTTCTTTTTATGTAGAAAATGGAAAATGTCACCTACACAACTTGTCCACTCTGTGATAGCTCTCTCCCTGGCTTTGGTGTTCAGAAACTTTGCAACCACAGTCCCTGTGGGACAAAAACTGTTGTGAGCAAGAGTGGGGACCACCTGTGACAAAACTTGTGGTATAGGAGTTGGCTCTTCAATAAGCAAGAGTTGCAGAGGCAAGGGAGGGAGAGCTATGATGACTTATAAAAGGACAGCCTTAGTCCCTTACGCTTTAAGCCAAGCTGCTGGAATGCAGGGGTCTGCTCACCTGTTCCCAGCTGAGCAGCTATGGCTGTTTAGGAGGCATGGGAATCTGCAGAGTTCTCTAGGGATGTGCTTATTATCTCCTTAAAAGAAAACCAAGGAGAGTTGTTATGATTTGCTTTTTGTTTGGGTTTTTTTTTTGTTTGTTTGTTTTGTTTTGTTTTGTTTTTGTGGTGGTTTTTTTGTTTGTTTTTTTTTTTTAATTCTGATTGGTTTTGGTCGGTTGTTTTTTTTGTTTGTTTGTTTGCTTGTTTGTAGTGGGTTGTTTTTTTTTTCCTTAAATACACTTGCTGAAAGGCTTCTAGATCTATATTTAAACTTCTTAATACATGCTCTCATTTTCAAAGGTGATCAGCATATAGCGACCTTTCCACTCACTGGCTTCTTTCTTCCTATGAACTATCCTCAAAGAAGGTTTTTCAAGTGTTCTCTTTGCTTTTAAGAAGAAACACTCATTCGTCTAATAAAAGAAGAATATAACACCTGCCATCTCTCATGTCAGCCCTCCCATTGCGTTAGCCCTGAAGGCCCAAACACGGTTAAAAGCATGGTGTGCAAATTGCACTGATAACATGACCTCACTTCCTCCCATCCATTATAAATTTAGCAAGATATCAACAGCATTCAAAACTCAGCAGGAACCTCTACTTTAGTGCTTTCCATGGTATTTGGTGGAGGTTGAGGGCAGAGGAAAATGGGTCTAGCTGCAGTTATAATTAGGTGCTCCTTCATCAGCATCCCAGTTCAGACATGGTACAAAGGTTTGGAGATCCTGAGCATGGCACTGCCCTGGGTGGCATGCATATGTTTGAGGAACTGCAAATGAAGTTTTCTAAAGAAAGGACTCTTTCCTTAAAAGAAAAGAAAGAAAAGTTCTGTGTTCATTTCTAGGGAGAGCTTTTATTAAGTGCTAAGCATCTCAGGAGCTAGAACTGATAATACTGGCTCCCTAGTCAGCCTGCCATTTTTGCTTGACTGCTTGCATACTGACTTCTATCAAATTCTTGCATCCTTTCCAAAGCTAGGTCTATGTAAGATTAAGAAAAAGCACGGTAATTTTTTTTCCCACTCACCAGCTCCCTCACACACTTTACGTAGTCTTTTCCACCACAGCAAAACTGTTAGGAAGAAAACTTGCATCAAAATTACATTATTACCTGCCCTAGCTCTGTGTGCCTGTCATGAACTCCTTTTTGTACCTCAAAGAAATGTTCCTCCAAAGGGAAAACTTTATTTGATTAGCA
Organism: Megaceryle torquata; assembly: GCA_024611175.1. Lineage (NCBI taxonomy): Eukaryota > Metazoa > Chordata > Aves > Coraciiformes > Cerylidae > Megaceryle > Megaceryle torquata. The sequence continues at coordinate 19,996 of JANIJG010003268.1, forward strand.
TGTTTCAGCAGTTTTATCATTAAATATTGGCAGAGATTATTCAGTCCCTATATGGTCACTAAATACCTTATATCTAAATACAGAACACCATCTAAATGAGGACAGTCATACCTTTTTGGGTTGATAGGTCTATTCAAAAGAAAAAAAGCACAGGAAATCATTCCTGTTCTCTATAAGAACCCTCTGAAAAGTTGCATCCTCTGCAGGTTTAGACCACTTGACTGGAGAGGACATGCAGATTGGAGCAGAGGCTGTCTTTCTTGGCCCTCCTGAGGCTGCAACTCACCAACTGGAAACAGGAATCCCAGTTATATTAGTCCTTCAGAATTGCATACAAACCCTTGGCACAGAGCTGGGCATGGGGATTGGAAACAGCACTGGATTTACCAAGAAACTATCAGGTGAGAGTCAGTCATGCAGACAAACTAAGTACAAGCAAGGGCTGTGCTTGATCACTGATGCCTGCTTTACTTAGAAACATGATCTAGGATTTCTGCAGCTTGTCCTGGCCAGCATCCTTTACTAAATGATAGTTTAGGAAGAGATTCTTTCAAAGGTAAGCTAGAGAGCAGATCCTACTGGAAGACCTTCTGAGTTGGACTCACTTTCTGAACTTGCAATGACGCTTTGGGCAAGCCTGCCTTTGATGCATTGCTTTTGGGTGTCATCATTAGCATATGCACTAGTTTTTCTTCATTTTATAGGAGCACCAACAAATCTCACTGCTTTTGCTATTGTGCATCCTGTGAGAAGTCTGGTTTCCTGAACTGATACAAAATGATTGCTTTCTCCTGTCATACCAAGTTCCCATTCATCTTGCCAGCTCTGCTTGTCCAGAAGGAGGTTAGAATTCGAATTTGCACCCCTAAGGCAGCTGTCCATTCACCAGACACCAGGTGTCTCATTTCATCTTTCATACCCACCTACATTATAATGTGAGTCATCTGAAGGCATCTGTCTCTCCCCACTGCCTGGACAGGGAGCCTGGACAACTCCTTTGGACTGGACACCTAAGTTTTAGACCACTGGAAGGCAGATGTGATGAGTCTCAGGAGACTGCTTATTGCCCAGAGGCATACAGGCAATGCAAATTCCGTATCAGAAAAAGCTTCTGTAAATTAAAGTTATATTTGAGTGAAATATTTTGCTCTTAAAAGACAGAAATGTCCATCAAAGATAAAATGGATAGGATTAATTCTAGGAGGAGCCATGAAAATGTGGGTCTGGAAGAAACTAAAAACATAAATCCAAAAAGTTGGCTGTCACTTTTCAAGTGTTTGAATGTGTGGTAATACACATAATTTTAGATGAAATTTAGGTGAAGATATATTTGTCATTTTTCTCTCAACAGCCTATTCCCATTATCCCAATGAACATAAGGGGTGCTCTAATCATATGTAGAACATACATATGCTCTGATCCTGGAGCATGCTTCAGAGGCTATGGGTAGATGATGGATTTTGTTAGGTTTCCCTGTGAGATAAGTGATGGTGGCATGTAGGCAAACGGCTGCTTTTCTGCTGCCTAAGAGCACTGAGGTGCTGTTGATTGGTGTTACTGATAGATGTACAGCCTGCTGGGCTGCCTTTTTCCTTCCCACCCCAATAATCCACCTCCTTTCCCACATGGGAAACACACTGGAGGTCAGAGCTCAAGGGTTTGGCGGCTTCTTAAAGACTGAACGATGCCCAGAGAGGAGCCTGCCCATTGCATGTGTTGTTCTTATGCTCCTGGTATAACCCGTGGTTTGGAACACACAAAGGGAATATTCCCACCACATTGCAAGGATCAGACCCCCAAATCTGTTTCATTTGCTGTGTCAGTGCACAGTTCCCACCTGCTCTTCTAACAGCCTCTACCAAAAGAATATTTTGCTTTCTGTGCTCCAGTGAGTGGCTTGAGATTTGAACCTGTTCCTAAGTCTCTCCTTTCATTCTGCATATATCAGGTCACTTGCTGACATTTGGTTAAATGCAGGTTAGCAGGTCTTTGGTATTGGGTGGCTGAGGAGACATTTTCTTCTCTCCTGGGGCAAAAAGCCAGAGCTCTTGAGGAAAAATCGTGGAAGTGATTTATGACTCTCATTTGTTTTCTCAAGCAAAATGTCAGATTTGGGACAATGGAACTGAATGGGGTGTTAGGCCTGTCTGTTGTGGGTTTTACCTCCATGTCTTGAAAGGGGATTGATCTCATTTTGACACTTAATTTTAGAAAAGCCTTCATGCCTGAGAGCCATGGTCTTAGGGCCTTTTTCTTGCTGGAACTAGGTGAGGTTGAACTTACACTCTGATTTGTCTTTTTAGCAGTCTCTATTGCCTTTTTGGGTGTTTTCCTCCTCAACTTTATGCTTTCAATGACAGAAGCCTCTGTAATGAGATCTTCTGGTTCCCACTTTTCCTCGTCTGCCTCTATGCACTGTGTGGGGACAGGTCATGTGTGGAAGGACAAGGATTTCTAAGACCACATGGAGCCTAGGTGCCAGGTGATGCACAGCTGTAAGCCACTTTGCCTCAGTGCTTTTCTGAATTTAGCTCCTCTGGCCTGGCTCCATCCCATTGCTGCTGAAGCACTGATTCCAGGATCTCAGCCACCCTTGGTTTCTTTAGTCCCTGGAACCATCTGAGCATCACCCCTTCCGCTCTTGAAGTATCTTTAGATGTGCCCTCTCCTCTCTGTTTCTCACTCTCAGTGACTGCAAAAGGTACTGAGATGCACAAGATTCCTGACACAGATGCTTCTGCCATCCAGAAGGCCCCTAGGATCTAGTCCCTACATACCTGGCTTTAGTGGAAATGGGGCTTTGGCTGTTGCCATGCTCTCGTGCTGAGCCTTCCTATGGAGCTGGGATGCCCCTCTGCCCTTTTGCCACACAAATGCCTCAGCTTTCTGGCAGATATTGCTGCTTCCACAGTGGGCTGTCCACATGGTCCTTCCCCAGTCCGTCCACATGGTCCTTCCCCAGTCCATCCACAATGGCAGACAACCCCTTAAAAGAGGCTTTAAGTGAAGCAGAAATGCAAAACAGACATGACAAGAAATGCATGTTAAGCAGCATCTGTGTTGTGACACCAGGAGATAAACGCATCTCCCCCAACACTCCTAAATCAAAACGTGGACACTCTCAAGAGGAGCTTTGTGAGTGCTGTTACAGACAGTGACCAAAAATTTTTCCTTCTTTCTTTTTAGCTTAGTATTTGTTTGTTAAAAGTTTCTGCTTTGTCAAACCCATGTTCATGCTCTGTATCATGTGTTAGTTTTGCTTCTCTGCCAGCCCTGCCAGGATCCGTGTGCCAGGGGAGTCAGGACTCTCTCAAGTGGTGGAGAGACCCTATAGCATGTAATCAAAAAAAGTTTCCCTTCAATCTGAATCAAACCCTTTTTCCTCGCTTGGAAGAAAGCTGTTTCATTTATTTGGACGAGACTTTGTGTTGTCATTTCAAGAAGGGGCCAAAACAGAAACAAATTAACAAGAATCCAAGGGTGTATTACAAAGATTTGGAACAGACCTTCCTCACAAATGTCTCTGAGAGACCCACCGGTGTGCCCTGCTTTTTCTGCTTGATCCCATAGACAACCTGCCAGTACCCCTGGGCACCTCATGTCTCACAGCCTGCTGCCTGGCATCGTCCCTTTGGGAGATCTGGCGCCGATTCCAACCAGACTGTCATTTCCAGGTCAGTCTCCACGTTTCTGCTGACCACGTTGCCTCCGTCATGAGATCATGTCTTTCCAGAGAAATCCCACTAATGCCTTCATTCTGCGAGACCAGTATATATAGGGGGAGCTTCCCTGGGGCTTCACTGCGCAGTCCAGCCAAGGCATCGCTGTCTCCTCAGCGACTGCACTCCCCCATCGCTCTCCCCTTGCAGCCACAGGTCACAGCAGCAGCAAGCATGGACATTACCATCCAGCACCCCTGGTTCAAGCGTGCTCTGGGACCCCTCATTCCAAGCCGTTTGTTTGACCAGTTTTTTGGAGAGGGTCTTCTTGAGTATGATCTCCTGCCTTTGTTCTCTTCCACTATCAGCCCCTACTACAGGCAGTCCCTCTTCCGCAGCGTGCTGGAGTCGGGCATTTCAGAGGTAAGGGCCCTTTATGGCTTCCTTCTTCTTCCTCTCCTTCCTTACTCCTCTGCCTGCTCCTTCCCACCCCCGTCTCATTGGTGGAGGCTGGCAGCTGTAGCCCCACGCTAGGGTGCGAGGGTGTGAGGAGGACCTTCGGCCCACTGCCAAGCACAGCCTACCTACTTCTTGGGCATGCTGGGGACAAGGTCTCCTTTTGAGAAACAGAAACCATTTTGGCTGCTGATGGTTGTTTCTGACATGTAAAAGGCTGCTTTCATTGCCCTTGTGCCTGCCAGTCATGTGGTAAGGGAAGAGTTAGGTTGCTTCCCAGCGTAAATGCCCATGAGGGTAGTTTGGCATGGGAGAGGACCCTGGCAAGTGGGATCATCCTCCAGCCACTTCTTCCACCTCAGGAGCTCAGTGATTTTTCCAAGCCCACGCTGGAGGACCCAGGAGCAATTGTCCAAAGGCAGTGTGTAGGAGGAGGGAGTAGCTGTGGGGGCTGTGGTCTGAAGCTCGGGGACTGGTGCTTTCTCTATCTCTCTCTTACTGGTTTCCTCCCAGAGCTAAGACCACAAATAAACCATAAATCAATGAAAGGACAAAACATGTGCTATCAGAGAATATTAAACCAGTTTTCATCCCCCCCTTGCTGCTGAGAATGATTGCACAGTGCATCTGGCAGATCACTGAGTGCAAAGGGGTCCCCAGCACAAGAATAGTCACAGGAACTGACGCCACTCCTCAGAGCTGTAGCCATGGCACAGCGCCTGCTGTGGTCTCCCAGCGCCCCTGGGTCCCCACGATGGAAAGAAGACCCCTGATGAGGTTCATAGTCACAGAAGAAGAAACTGTGTTGCTACCAGTCCACACCTTCCCTGGCTTTTAAGCTGCCATGACACTGGCACTGTCTTCGTGCTTAGAGCTCGGGTCTTACTGACTAACAATATTTGTTTCAGGTGAGGTCTGACCGGGACAAGTTTACAATCATGCTGGATGTAAAACACTTCTCTCCCGAAGACCTGAGTGTGAAGATTATTGATGACTTTGTGGAAATCCATGGCAAGCACAGTGAAAGACAGGTAAGTGGAAGTTACTGTGATGGTGGAGCAACGGGGGAGTCAAGTTCTGTTTTCTTTCTTTCCAACAGTCCTCAGCTGAAGGAAAAAAAAAAAAGAATCTATCAGAAGAAGGAGTTATTTATCAATTGTGATTATTGACATGGCCTGTTCTTATAGACTCCCAACCAGATATCTGACAATAACAAGCTAATCCACTCCTCTTTTGTTTATTTTCAATCATCACCTTCCATAACCGTCAGATGACAATGTCCATTGTTCACAAATAACACTGGACCAGACAAAGAACATCATCTGGCACTGCTGAAGTATGGCTGAGTTTTCATAAGCCAGAACTGTTAGTGAAAACAGAGTTTTCATATGCTGATCTAGGAGAGAAAAGCAAGAGAAAACAAAACAAAAGAAAAACAACCAAGTGCCTCAGGCTTGGAAACTTTTAACACGGATGTCATGGAAATATCTGTGGGGGTTGAAAAGTGAATTATACCAGCAGGGGTTTAATTCTTCTCATGCACTTTTTTGGCCAGACAAAGCTCTAGCCTGGAAACAGTATGCATTTTTTAATCTAGTTATTTTTTTTCCAGAGGAAGAGAGCAGCCATTTTCATGGCTGACTTTAAAAAAAAATAGTAATTCCATTTCTCATTCTTTTGCCCCAAAATAAAAATAAGGGGGCCAGGATTATCTGCTTTGTCTGACAGTATTGCTGCCTGCTAAGGAAATGCATGGGTGCACACACATGCATTGCTTTTGCCTTCACAGAACCCCAGAGTTTCTCTCCAAGTATCCTTTGAAATCAGAGGCCACATCAGGGCCCCTGTCCAAATCAGATTGCAACCTATAATATGGCCAAAAACATACCCTGCTGCTCTGCTCAGCTCTTGCAGCTTCAAAGACACCACAGGGTGACACCTGCCCCTACAAACCTGTAAAATAGAATAAAAAGCAGAGATGTGTCTGGCGACACTGGCAATACAGCATTGTGATAAACGAGGGCAAACGTGGACCCTGCTCTGACAGAGCCACAGGGTTGGGCAGGGGAGCACACAGTGTGGTGCCAGGGGGTTTCTGATGGACCTTCCCTGCTTTCCCCACTGCCTCTCAGGATGACCATGGCTACATCTCCCGTGAATTTCACCGCCGGTACCGCCTGCCCTCCAACGTGGACCAGGCTGCTATCACCTGCTCCCTGTCCAACGATGGCATGCTGACCTTCTCGGGCCCCAAGGTCCCCTCCAACATGGACGCCGGCCACAGTGAGAGGCCCATCCCTGTGTCCCGGGAGGAGAAGCCCACCTCTGCACCTTCCTCCTAAGCCCGCCTGCTGCTGCGGTACACGGGCTGCCACTGTCTGCAGGTCTCATTCCCAGAGCCATTGCGTAGATATCAGTGAATATCTAGAGGGGTTTATTTCGTTGGTTCCTCCCCATACCTCCTTTGTTTATGTTTTTTTTTTCCCTTTCCCCTGAATGGGACGAAGGGCTGGGTGAGCGGCTGGTGGACTTTGAAGCTTAATTCTGTGAGCTGTGCTGTGGGGATGGCATGGATGGCGCATGCTGCTACGTTGTTGTACTTGCTGAAAGGGTCTTTGTCTGGTGCTGTGGTCCTTTAACCACCATCAGGTAGGAGGGAGTGCACAAGTAACACTGGCTCCTGGTGCACCAAGGTTTGAGGCAAGGCTTGGAGTAGGGGAAAAGCCCTGGGTGCTTGCTCTACCCCACTCGGAGTTAAACTGGTTACTCTTAATAAAAAAAGCAACAGAGCCAAGCCTCACACCTGAAATCCTGCATATGTGCAATGAACGTGCCATGAGTTCCTTGCAACCGCAGGAGAAATAATAACATCTTGCCTTCGGGTGTTGCACCGTCTATTTTTTTTCAGCAAAGTGTTTAAGTGTATCTTCTCACACCACTACACTGTCACGTCCCTTAGGGACAACCGACAGAAGGACAAGCACATCTTTCCACTGTCTTAGTAGGCCCTTGTGGGAGAGAGGGGAGCTCACCGCTGTGCAGAGGCTTCACATCCCCAGCCAGCTCTCTCCAGCCTGTGCGTAACACACCGTCTCCCTTGCTCTTGCTGTAATTCTAGGGTAGCTCCACCTCTTCCACTGGTATCTGGCACTCAACCTGAGAACGCGGTCAGTGGCGGTCAATAAAGAGATATAGGAAACACGCAATTGGCTTTGGGGGTTTCATTTGTTCCTTTCTAAGGCTTTTGAAGTTGAAAGGTTATTGTGGTGTTTAACACTGCTTGGAGGATGAGCTTTCCACCACTGGAAGTATGTTTTGTGATGATGATGTGTTACCCTTCATGCAAGCAAAACAAAAGGATCAAAAGAACAAAAAACGTCAATGGACACTTCTTAAGTTCATTGTATCAGTAAAGACAGCAGTGCAGACCTTATTTGCATGGTACGATGTGAAGGATTTAATCTGAAATTAATGTTTAAATCTGTTTGATGGCAGAGTGGGTAGGGCATAGGTACTAACTCTCCCTGCAATTGCCATGCATGAAATTCACAGCTCCCAGGCCTGCATAGCTATGAGTGTTCAAGACTGAAGTTTTCATCATTCATGCTTAACTCAAATAGCTTTCTGCACAGATGGAAATCTGTAGTGTTTAGGAAAAGCGTAGCATCACTGATAACCCCACATCCCCATAATTAACCTTATGGGTAGAATCAGCTTGGATAGTGAGTGTCTATCCTCTTGGTAAAGTTTTTCACATCTAAGACCTGCAATGCGAGGTGGAGCTTCTGAGGTCCACCATGCCTCCTAAGTAGAGAAAGTCACAAACAGAGCAGACACAAAATTGTCAGAATCCATGTGTCTCTGAGTGCTCTCGGATTATGCCTACAGAACAAGTCAGGGTGACAATAAAACAAGTGCCTTCTTCCCAGGAAAGACCGTAGGTTCATGCCCTCACTGGAGAGAGAGCGTTTGCTCTGTGATAAAGACAAACCTGCTGACGTCCTCCCCTTTCCTGATGATTAGCTGTGAAAAAGAGAGAAAATATATGCAGGTTTTTTGGTTTTTTTTTGTTTTTTTTTTTCCTCATGACATGAGTTTAAATATTAATATGAGCCATAAATACAGAAGCTCTGCACCTATTTAAAATAAAACACTTTCTTCCACCACATCTTGGCACGGAGGGCTGTGAGTCAGAAGCAAGGGTATTGACGTTTATCCAGAGAAAGTGAGTGTGCCCCAGGACTCAACTTTGTCCCCTGCCTGAACCCCCTGAGGCCAGGGGTACTGAGATCATTACTGAGGCCAACATGACAGCATCTGTGGCAAAGCCCACTTGGAACAGAGAAGGTGGGGGAGAGCCAGGGAGAGGGGCAAAGCTGCAGGAGGGGGGAAGTGCCCTAGAAGCAGGGGCAAGAGGGGAAGGAAGACTACTGTTGGGTAATTACAAAGCAAGGAATCCCCTCAGCATCTGACACTATTATAAACCTATTTTTTTCCTGAGATTAATTGCTGGGCAATCCCAAAGCTTTCTACTAAAAAATGTGCAGCCTATTGCATTTTCATCTCCAGGGGAAAGGCGTGAATGAGTGAGTTTGTGGAAGGGGCACCTTCATACCAGGAGGGAGCCGTTACCACAGGCAGGGAATAGGCATTTTAACAGAAGATGCCCCTTGCTGCTTTGCCTGCTGCAAATAGGTCCCTGGCCTCTGCTCTTTCCCTTCCGAAGCATCTCCTGGTCAAAGCTTCGTTGCCTCCCTGCTGTGTGCTGACATCTTGCTCTTTCCTGACACAAACTCAGCAAATTTTTGGAGGAAAAAACCAAAACCCAGCCCCAAACATTTAGCCCCTATTCAAACCTCTCAGAGATGTAAAAATAGGGAAACATATTTTGAACATGATCTGTGTGCAGATATTACTTGCGGGTATCCAACCAGCATGTGCCTGTCTGTCCCATAAAATGGCATTTGAACCATTTTTGCGCCCCTTTTCTGTCTGGATGGCAGAAAGTGAAAGTTTTAGTGACAGGAAATCAGGGCAGGTTTGGGTCAAGCAGGCAGCCATACAGAGGGGGCAGCAGGTCGTGCAGAGGATCTTCTGCCAAAGGACCCATGCATCCCCTCAATTTTGGGGCACATCCTGGGGACACCAGACCTGGACTATCTTGGTGCTCTGAGAAGGGTTGATTTTAAAGCCCTTTGCAATCCATATGCTAATTAAAAACATGAGCAGCTGCTAAAAACCTCTGCGTAAGGACACTTGGTGGCTGGTGGTATTTTGTGTAGGAGGAGGAATGTGTCACTGAGGGGTCCTTGCCCTATCCCCAGGCCCAGAGCTCCCCTGACGCTGAGACGTTGGTTTGCCTGCAAAAGAGCTTGAGCATGGGCAGTAACATCTACCTGTTTACTAGTGTCTACAAAATATTTCATGTTCTTTACCCCAAATTCTTCCTGGGATACATTGCTCTGGGATACTACTCCTCCACTTGACTCCGCAAAAAATCAGTTTCCCTTTGTCAAGATTAATTTTCATTTAAAGAAAGTCTTGTCATTCATAGCTTATGATCATGATTTCAAGAAGCATCTCTTCACCACAGCTTTCTACGCAAATTCACCTGTTAATAAGGTGTTGCTAACACTCTTCAAGGATTAACACAGTTTTGTGAAAGTTTTTTGGTTAGCAACTCAGCTGATAATTTTATCACGCATAGAAAGGCAGCAGAGGACCCTGCCCACAAGGTGTTGACAGCACCTTCCAGAATCCAGAGAAGTTGGTGTAGGGTGGCCTGTAACCAGGGGCATCTGCTTAGGATAGCTGTTCATCCTTATTGCACTGTGGTTTTTCTACCTGCTGTCCATTTCCACTCAGTGCTAACAACCTTGCTTGCCTATAGCAAGGCAGAAATTACTTTAGCTTCCCTTCCAGAGAAACTGTTAAAGGGTCCTGAGGGAGATGCATCAGACAGTGGTCCAGGGGCATGCATCCTGCTTTGGGCGATTCTCCCTTCTCCCACAGGCCTCAATGACTCGGTGGTGGCAGCGATGTGGGGTCAGCAGCAGCTCCTGCTGCTGTACCTGCCCACTCTCCTCATCAGCATTGCACTGCTTGGGAAGGGTATGTCACCTCTGACAGGATCCTGTTTCTTCCAAGAACAAGTTGGGAGGATCTGACTGCAGGTCACCAGCCAGGAAGATGTCCCTGAGCATCTTGGGCCAGGGCTAGCCCCTTGTCACTCCTCTTGGCAGGGGAATTATTCCCCTCCTCATCCTTTTCTGGACAAGGCCCAGAGGTCACACAGCTCTCTCTGCAAGGGCTCCATCAATCAGCAGATGCCACTTTGCTCTCTCTTGCCTGGGTTTATCCATTAGTTTTGGACTTTTGTACCCTGGCTTCTGGCAGAAGGACAGCCTGGGAGAGAGGGAGGGATTTCCCGGAAAAGCCGTGTCCCCACAGGGTGGCAGCCTTTCCTGCACTCTGGCACACTGAAGGTCTCCCTTCACCTACCACAACGGTTCCGCCAACTCTCCAGGGAGATGGGAACCCAGGGCACAAGGCAAGCAGGCACATGGCCCCACTGAGGGTTGCACAACTCTAGCATTTCCTGGTTTCTTATTGATTTGCAAGTTAGCCAGTGTTGCATAAAGATCGGGAGTAGTTTGAAGATTTATCAGCATTTCCCCCTGTCCTCCCCCCCCGCCTTTTTTTTTTTTTTAAACAAATTCTGTTACATGCAGACACTATAACACCTCATCCCCTTGGCATCATCATCAAGATTCGGGCTCTGCTACACAAGTATCTACGATCTGAGGTCTAAACATTAGCTGCCTCCACTGGCAACAAAAATGTCTCCAAATACATCCAAAAACCCCCAGTATTCTCTCAAAAACATGTAATGCTGACACATGGGGCACACATCTGCAGCTTATTGCTGCTGTGTTGAGCATGTAGATTTGGGAGACACAACCAGAGGAAACTGACTGATGTGGGCTCTACCTCCCTGAACCTGGACTTCATCCCTCTGGTGTGACCTCTTGTCAGGACTGGCTTGGAAAACCATCAACTCACATGAGAAGAGGAGATAACTGCTGAATCCCTTGTTTCCCAGCTCCTGTTCTGGCCACGGAGATTTTCCCAGGGGAAATGCAGTCAGGTCCATACACAGCCCATGCAGCAGGGCTGGAGCTGGGTTACATTACTGGCACTTACCTTGCAATTAACTGACACTTTTAAGGAAAAGTGTGAGGCTGGGACATGGCACAGATGTTTGTAGTGTATCTTAGAGTGCAGCACAAGCAGAATATAAAGGAAATCTCAGTCAGAGAAGCTGAGGCAAGATGATAGAGTGCTGTAAGTCAACTAAGACTAAGGAGACTTGGGCCCACCTCAAAGGCCATCCTCCAGCTGTCTTGCAGAGACCTACCACACACCATGAAGACCCCGAACTCTTCCGAAAATCGTCCCTCTTGGCAAAACCTGTCGCTGCTGGCTGGGGAAATCTCTGATAGCCAACACACATCATCCCATGGCTCTACTTCACATCCTGCCCAGTTTACCCTTTCACAACCTCCATTCTCCCAGACCTTTGTGGGGACATGGTGTGAGCAGGTGCTGCCACCACTGCCATGCTGGGAGAGCTGTAAATTGGAGGAGGGTGCAGAATGGGGGGCACACCCCCCACCCACTTAAGCCTGCTGGGAGAGCCATTGGCCATCACCTACAGATGCCTGTCACACCTTACTGCCACCTCTAGCATCCTGTGGAGCACACTGTTATAGAAGATGTATCTCCTTGGCCAGACAGCCATAGAGGATGTGGAGATCCTAACATAAAGGAGCTGTAGTTCCTACTGTGCCCATTCCTCACTCTCAAACCAGTGTGCAAAGAGGTGATCTATGTAAACTGCAGTGACAGTAATGAGGAGGTCCAAGGGCCACGGGCCAGTACATGTTAAGCTGTTCTGGGGTCATGGGAGAGACACATCTATCCCTGGGGTATAGGAAGAGGCTAATCTGCAAGGCCCTGGGGACCAGTGCAGAGACTTTCCTCCTTAAGGCACTCATTTCTTCCAGAGTGTGCTGCCATATCTTGCTGGAGCTATTTTGGGATGGTTACTTGGTCTGTGTAAGGGTCCAGAAGTAGGGAGGCCCTGTGTGGGGTAGGTTCAGCACACAACATCTCAAGAGGCTCAGGGACAGTGTGCCATTGCTTTGGGTGGACTGGTATGTCCTAGAGGAACCAGCTAGAAGTCGGGTCCCTTTTGGGAAAAAGGGACTTGCCGTTCTTTGCTTGCAGTGTTTGTGAAGAAAAAGCACCTCGGTCCTTTCTTTCCCTGCCCGCCTGGCCCCCGGCACCTCTCGGCGCGGGGGGGTCGGTACCCGGCTCCGCGGCTCGTCCCGGCAGCTGCCGAAGCCCCTGCGGCTGGGAGCGCCGGGAGGTGGCAGCAACCCCTCGTCTTTGGGACTGAGCGACCTGCCCTGCCTTGAAGGAAACACCCAACTGAAAGGTCACACTTGGTATTTTGTTAAGCATGTCCTGTATGTTCTTCCAGAGATTGTTTTTTTGGTGTGGCTTTTTTGTTTTTCTTTTTCTATTTTTCCCCGCAGCAGTAATTATTTCAGTTTTCTCTTTCCCTTTTTCTTTGACAATGTGCTCAAAAGGAAGCAGAGCAGCACCATTGTCCGCACTGTCTCGTTTTTCCACCCACTCAGGCTGATGTCAGCCCCTCGCCGCAGGACTTAATGCACCGCTGTCTGCCCTCCAAGTCGCTAATTGCAAAGCATTTGTTTCCTTTTTTTTTTTTTTTAACTCCGAAGTCACTTAGAGCCATAGCCTTGCTCCCACCTTTGACAGCCCTTTTCCTCCCCATTCCAAGTTGTACTGAGCTGTGTTGGTGCCTGGAGGATGGATGGGAAGGGTCAGCCTGCCACTGAGCAACCTGGGTGGAAACAGGGTGTAGCCAAGGGGGAAAATGCCCCCCAAATTGTTTTGCTCTGCCCACATTCAGGCCATTGCCATGCTTTGGTCAGAGAGGTCCCATTTCATCTTCCTTTATTCCTTGCATGAGCCTGGGACTCCTGGCTGAGGTGCTGCACTGGAGCAGCCTCTGGCTCTGATGGTGTTTATATTGTGATAATTCGCCAGACGTCTGTCGCCAGAGCTCAGAGGTGAGCGGTAAAGACCTTTGAAAGAAGTCTGCTTCATAGTTTTTGGTGCTAAGGAAGGTCTGGGGTTTAATTTCCTGCTTTTTTTGTTGTTGTTTGTTTTTACTTAAGGAGAAATATTTGGGATGTCTAGCTTGTCTCCGCTGGTTTTGCTGGAAGGCTCCTTGGGCGTTTCAGAGGATTTGTATGTTGAACTCTCTCACACTGTAAACAAAGCGTGTCAAATCCGTCCCAAAGATGCTGATTTTCCAAAGCATTCATTAAGAGCCTGACCTTTCTTCTCCAATAATTTATGAACTACTTCCAAACAGTCCACAAAACAGTAACACAAAATGCCTAACTTATTTATGTGCTTCAGCAGGCCATAGGGGTAAGAAAAGCTATACACAGCTTTGTTTCAGTCTTTGGATATGTCATTATTTCCCTCATGAGGTTCACAACTGAAGACCCTCTCCATGGGACTGAAACCAGAAAGCCCAACAGGCTTGTTCAGTCTCTGTAGCATTTTGGCTTCCCCTGATGATTTCTGCTTCTCATTGATTTTCAACTTGTCAGCTCAAAGTCTCACCTTATTTTAATACAAAACAAATACCTTGTCACATCAACACGGAAAAAAAATGGAGTACGATGAACTTAACTAGCAATGTCAGGGTGATTCAGCAGAGCATGGGAAAGGATTTTGTAAAGAAAAGTGATTGTTCACAATTTTTTTTCTAGGCGGGAGTTTCTCTTATCAATACACACCAGAGGTGACTTGTAAGCCTGACAGGCTGGCATTTCTCTTCCAGGCACTACTAATGTCCTATCATTTTAACTTATTAAGAAATGGAGCATGGAGTTAAGAGAGGTATAGACTGGGTTGCGTGGAAGACCCAACAAGAAATGGTAGCAGTAGGTGATTCAGTGAAGTTGGCTGTAACAAAGATTTCCATTGTCCTCAGAAAATGCAGCCCAGCCACACTCTACCTTGTCCCCTGGGGAGCAGACAGATAACTTAGACACAAGTCTCTGTATAGAGTAGTAAGTATAGATCAACTCCTTTATGTTTCAGTAACACAAAAAAAACCCAACACAACCGAGGCTATCTACATTTTGTATCTGATAAGGAAAAGCACAGGAGCAACCCTAGCATCTGAAATGCTTGGAAGTGCTCTCCAGCAGGGTATGGCAGGAATCACTGTGCAATTGTTGTGCAGCTGGACTGTACTGCTCTCCCTCCCTGCAGCTGGTGCTCAGAGTCTGCTGCTGCTGGGGGCTTAACTGTCATTTAAGCTTCTCATTCAGTTTTGTGCCTGGCAAATTGCAGAAGGTAGCCTCACTGTGTGATTTGCATATTTAGGTCGTTAACCAAGCAGCTGAAAATACATTCATTTAATGGAGAGATTAAAAAAAAACCCAAAACAACAAACAAATAAGACAGCCGAGTCTGACAGCATTTTACCTGTAAATTTAGGAGTAAGACAAGCATGAATGGAAGGAAAAACACATATCCATATCCATTTGTGATTTTATTTGCATGGGCGTTTCATCGCCAGCCATTGCAGGAGGGGTTTATATGTAAGGATGCTTTGGTGAGAGGGAGTCAGTCTGAGGTGAGCAGTCACTATGGTGAATGAAACCCCCTCTCCCTGTGACCCCTACAGGGCACAGAGGAGTTACTTACCGTGTGTCTGCACCACAGAATAAAGTCCCCCAATAAATCAGATATGAACTCATGTTTCTCAAGCATCTGAGGTGAAATGCACTCTTTACCTTGGAAGAGAACCAGACACTGAGGTCTCCAGCATATTTTGCTGCAACTGCAATGTCTCAGAACACAGACAGGTCAAAGGGTTGTGGACGGAGGGAATATTTTTCATTATACCTTCTAGCAGAGCTGGAAAAATAAGAGAAGGTTTTGGGCACCAAAGCTGATCTACGAGTCAGCGAGGGCTTTAGGAGATGAACCTTGACCATGGTTGTCATGGTGGGTTGGGCATTATTCCCTTCCACTGTTGTACCCCCTGGTCTGCAGCTCTTGCCTCTGCAGAGGGCAGGGCAGTGCGCTGGGGACCAGAGGTGGCAGCAGTGAGATTTGCCAGACTATCTGCCAAAATTTTTCTGTGCAATGCCTATGCAGCAGCCCTTCCATGGGTTCACAAGCACAGTCAGCACTCAGTTAATACAAGGTGTCTGTAGAATTAAAAGACTGTGCAACAGCAGCAAAAATCTGGTTTAGTTTCTTCTCTGATAAGCTTCACTTCTTTGATAAATCTTAAGGAAAGAGAAGATGAAAGTCTGGGAAATATAGAGGGGAAAAAGATGGGTGTGATATGGTTAAACTGCATTACTTCTTATTATAAAATAAGCATGAAAATAGGCATAAATATTTATATTAAAAAGTGTGCTGTAGATGTACAGTTTACAGGTGCTGAAATAAAAAAAACCCCAATCTTTTACATGGAGTTGCTTTAAACTTGGATGCTCTGGGTACAGAAACTGCATGAAGTGCTTCTGCTCAGGTGACTGTGCAGAGAGATTACAGGCACTCAGGTGGCTGCACGAGGCCTGTGCTGTCAGGGCCAAGCTGGGGAAAGGGAATTATTGAGCCTCTTGACAGCAGGGACCAAAACTTAAGTGTGACAAGATTTAAGAAGCCAGTGGAGGGGCAGAAGAAGAGTTCCATGAACAAGCTCATGGGCATGAAGGGGGCTCCTGGCAGCTGTGTTGTCTGTGAGTTAGCTCTTGCCAAGGGCATCCAGTGCCCTTGGAGATGGGGAATGGCTATTAGGTTAGCAGAACCCAGGAGAATATTAAGGAAAAAGACCAACCAAGCTGAAGTTCCTTCATTAGTCTCATCAGTGCTAATGGGGGGACCAGCACCAATGCCAGCCAGTGATGTTCACAGAGGTTTGCTGTGCCCACACAAACCAGGCACGTCTGTGCCTGGAGGATGGCTTTCGTGGTGTTTTGAAGCTGGTGTGTGGGTGCCCTGGGAAAAAGTGTGGATGTTGTTTCTCTCATTATTGTCAGCTTTTTGGCAGCATCTGCTCACACGGGGTGGACAAAACTTCAGACATATCCCAGTGGGAAGGAAAAGCTCCTGCGGAAAGTCCCTGTTGCTAGCAAATCAGAGACTCCCTGGGAAAGCCCCAGACTATCCACACCATGAGACAATGGAGAAGAGGCCTCAAGGGAGAAGACAAAAGTTATGCATAGGTGAAAACCCCCTACCCACCTCCAAGGGAAGGGCCCAGGGCCTGACTTTGGGCTGGATTTGTGAGTGAGGGTTCAGTGATGCTATCTGGAGGATCTCTGGGGCATTAGCTGGGCTGCTGCAGAAAGAACATGAAGAAAGGGGACAAGAGCAGCTTTTTTTTTTTTTTTTTTTTTTTTTTTTTTTTCCCACCCCAACACAAACTTTTTCTTTCTCCCTGTTCAAAGAGCAAAACCACACTCTACGCCCCCCCCCCTCCCCCCC